>PVKA01003545.1:0-89414 GCA_004027165.1 Ctenomys sociabilis
AGGATATTATGTCGGCTTTTAGTACTATGGTCATCCACTAGGTAAATAATTATTGAATTTTTGATATAATTCAGGTATAAAAAAATAAGATAAGTAAGCAACTACACTCTTAATTCACTGATAAGAGATATCTGCTAAAATAATATCTGTAAATATAATATCATGTATGCACCTTGTACAATACCAAAATGTTATGAAACCAGTTTGCAATGTATTAATTCATCGAATGTGTATGGTTAAGGTGTCTTAAAACTGTCTGATTGACATTTGTATTTTAATAAAATAAAAATAAATGAAAAAAAAATAAGGAAATGAGAGAACAAAGTGAGCCTACACAAAGGTGGGCCTAACGCACTGGAAGGCCAGCGATGTGCAAAGCCCTGGAAACTGAGCAGAAATGAAAACATTAATGGTGAGATACCCAAAGAAAACACATTCCATATGCACAGATTGGCTGGCAGCAAAGGAATACAAATGCATTCAGGGATTAGCCAGGAGGAGCAGTAGCAGTAGGGGACGCCTTAGGGTTCCCCTTCCCATGTACCTAGGCCTGTTCTGGATGACGATGCTCAGGATGCTGAGCAGGACTTTGTCTGAGTTGGGCATTGGATGTACTTGTCAGTATTATGACCGATTTGAAGAACTCCAGGAGTTACAGGGCATAGACCTGAACAATAAAGGGGTTCTAGTGACAGTGCTGTGAAGTAGGATTCATGACCCCTATTTCCTAGATGAGGAAATGGATGCATAGTGAAATTAAATAATTTGCTCGCTTTGTCTGAGTGCTAGAGCCCAGTTCTTACAGCAGGCCTATCCAGTCTACTTCCTGGGTTCTCTCCAGGGCTGTAGCCTAATTTCCAGATTTGTGGAGGTGGAGGGGAAGATAGGGCAACATTTGCAGCCCAGGACCACTGGCAGGCCACACCTTACTACCGTTCTGAAGGCTGGCCACCTTGGCTGATGTAAGGTGATAGCCTTTTTATTCTGTCAATTGCATGCAGTCACGCTAGTAGACACAAGGCAGGGACAAGAGTGGGACATGTTTAGGGTAGAAGATGGCCAACAGATCTTGCCACATTCTTCCTTCTCAGTGAGACACTTCCAGAGAGCACCTGGGCCATGGTTGAGCTGCTGCTGGTGTCTCCCTCATTTTGTCTCAAGCCCAGAGGTCCTGGAGACACCAAAAATGGCCCCAGTGTCTCAAGGAGGGCTGTACCTTTGTGGTTACCAGACTCTGTAAGAGAAACTCTTCAGATACAATCTGATTTCTTCAGAGACATCTGGTTTATCTTGCAGGAAGATTCCAAGGGTGGCCAGGAATAAAAGAGAAACAGAAGGGAAAGAAAGGCACCACTCCTGGGAGGGCTCTCTGGGAGGCCGGGAACTGACAGTGTCCAGCAAGCTCCTCTCTTTCCTTTTGTTAGAGCCTCCTCAGAAGCCCCCAAGTTCACCCACTGCGATGTGCATTTTGCTGAACAAGTAGAATCTTAGTGCTGACTTGCTATTTTGCTAGAAAAACACTGGACAGACAGAATAGGATTTTTTTTTTTTTGTATTTAAAAATCAAAAGAAAAAACCAAAGCACAAAGCTTTTAACTTAAGTGCTAGGGGATTGACTGCTCAGGACAAACTGGGGAGCAGCTGCTGCCGAACTGGTAAACGCCTGAGTTCCCTAGATTGAGGTATGACTAGTCCTATCCGTGGGAGAAGGTGACCTATCATGATGTTGCATTCTCTGTCCCCAGAAGCTGAGACTCTGAGACTGTGGCATTTACTAGTCCTTCTGTATGAGTCCTCGATACTAAGTGCAGGATGCTATGTTCCAATTAATTTTCTAGAGAATGTGCTAGAGAATCATGCCCATTTTGCAGATGGGCACACTGAATCATAGAAAGGTGTGGTGCTTGTTTAGCAGCACACAATAAGTCAGGGGCAGAGCTGAGGTTCAGGCAGACAATGCAAGACCAGGATCCTGGCTTTTTAGCCACTATTCTCTAGGACCATGCTTCCCAGGAGCCAGTGGCTCACGTTCTGGGGGAGGAATATGGAATTTTTTCTCCTGATTCTTGAGAACTGCAAATAAAATGAGGCCTCCCGATGAGGCCTCTGGGAGGGGTTTTTAAGTCAGCTCAACATAATTAAAAAGGTTCAACAGGACTCAACCAAATGACCTGTTTGTTTTCTAGCCTGCCCCTGGGTGGGCCAGGTGGCCAAGGCATGGTGGTGGCTTGTCTATCTCTGCCAAAATCATTCTTTGTTCTTGATGAATAAACTGTCTCAAGAGGGGTGAGTTGAAATGTGCAGCGTCTGCCCTTCTCCACCCCTGAGCCTACCTGTGAGTAGATTGGAGAGGAAAATCCTTGTTTGGCTAAAGTAGGAGGAATCATAAAAACACACCAGGCTTTAGAAATGTAAATATCTACACAGCTAGATGGATGAGGAGATGGAGAGATGCCAGAGGAAGCCGGGCTGTGAGAGTCTGGCGGGCAGAGATGGATGAGGAGGCACACAGGGAGGGAGAGAAAAGCAAAAGGCAAGAAGCCACATGCATGGGTAGAGAGAAGACCGGGAGCTGAGGCAGCAGGGCTGGGCCACAGCAAATTCAGACAAGGCACGAGGTGTGTCTGGTGGATTCTGCTCTGAGGGTCCAGGGAAGGTGACTCGGGGATGCCCCAAGGGAGAGGCATCTGGCAGGGAAAGAAGCTAAAAACACGCCCATGTTTCCCTGGAGGAGGGGTTAAGGCTGGCCACACAGGAGCTCACAAAACACAGTGAGTTCCTGGATGGCTGCATGGGCATCTTTGGGAAACTTGTAGGAAACGCCTGTTCTTTGGGCTTGCCTCAGACTCCGAGTCAGGAACTCTGGGGCTCTGTCCGATAATCCATGTTTCAACAAGCCTATCAGATGGTCTGTGCTGTGTGTAAGAACAGCAGCTGCTGAGCACAGGAGAAGCAGCCTGCTCAGAAGAGGCGGGTAGATTGGGTGGCGTCAGCTTTCTAGGTCTCTGTTTCCCCATCACCAGCCAATGGATGTCTCCTCCATTGTTTACTTCTCTAAAATTTATTTAAATTTTTTTTTTCTTCTGGGGCTGGGGTGATGGCTCAGTAGAATAAGCATTTCCCTGGCAAGCGCAAGGGTCTGAGTTCAATCCCAGCTTCCCCCGGACCAAAAAAAAAATTTTTTTCTTCGTTTGCTCCTGATATTGGAAAGACGCGGATGAACTAACAGATTTGGATCCACCTCTTTCTGGACCCTGACATTATGGTTGGATTAGTGAAGGCCAGATGTCTTAGTTATTTTTCTCTTATTGCTGAGACAAAATACCAGACACCTGAGGTTAAAGGAGGAAAGGTTTATTTAGCTCATAGTTTGTAGAGGGTACAGCCATAATTGGCTGGCTCCAAGGGAGGGTGGCACATAGTGCAGGGGCAACAGTTCATGGCAGAGGAGAGGAGGGAGGAGCAAACCTCTTTCTATGTCTTAAATGGTATGTGGGCTACCCACCTACAGCAGGTAAGCACTCACACCCTTGATCCCAGCATTAAACCATGAATCAATCACAAATTCTAGATTCAGCCACCTCTAGAAAAGCCTGACCCCCATGACCCCATGAGACTTTGGGGTACATCCAGATACAAGCCATAACACCAGACAACCCATGTAGAAAAGGTCTCTCCAATATCTCACCCTCCAGCCTCAGCAGCCTAAAATACTCAGGCTCCAGGTGTCTTATTTGTTCTGTCCCTTGTATGACAAACACCTCATAATGGTCCAAGGAAACTTTCATTCACGTAAATAACCATTACTGTGCTTATGCTTTTGAAAATGTTCATTCAGGGTCTTTTAAATGTAAATCCAAACCTGCTCTGGAGATTGTGCTTTAAGAAAAGGCACTTTTGGATAACTTTCCATTTGCCTCAGCAGGCAGACCACCTGGAGGCCTCTTAAGGACCTCACTTAGAGACCCACTGTGTTAGCAGACAGCCTGGGTGGAGGGAAATGGCTGCTTCCCCTGCTAATAGATCAGGAGGAACAGGCTAATGAATTGTAGGGGAATTAAAAAACCCAACACCCAGTTGAAAGCAATATCCATTAGTGTAGCACACACAACACCACCATGAATTATTGTGTTGATTGGAGGAGACAAGCCATAAATTCTCCCATTAAAGTTCTTGACTCACAATATCAGGCACAGACTAATGACTTAAAAATAATATGTGCAAATGTCATCAGCATACAGATGACCTGGGTTTTGGTCCCAGCGGGGGGAAGTGCGTCTCATGTCTGAGGAAGCAGAGAATTCATTTAGGGGTTGGGCAGGGTACGGAGCATCTTGTGCCCCATAGGAATGCTTTCTTTTTAATCAAAGTGTGCTCTCCAGAGACATCTGTAGGGCTGTGTTTCCTGGTGATGTAGTTTTGAGATTAAGGTTACAGCATCAAGAATGGAAGCTAAAAGACAGTGTCAGGTGCTCAGATCTGTGTCACCTATAGGAAACTTCCAACTAGGCCACCCAGGAAGAAAGGAAGTGAGCACAACCCGGACACCAGATGGGTCCAGCATTCCCCTTGACTGTACCGGCACCTGAGAGGTATTATCTCTACTTGCTCCTGCCCTGACACCAAATTCCAGCACCTTCTTCCTTACTCATCCTGTGGTCAACTGAGGCACCTATCTAGGGTGGGAAACACCTTCACTCCACAATCTTCTCATTCTTGCTTTTGTTTAAAGGAATAGCTGAGGGATAGCTCCTGCATCTTTCCCCTGTTGACATGGATTTTATTTTTCTACTTTTATTTATTTGGATTTTATTTTTCTAATGGGGACTTCTGTATGTTTCTCTGTTTGATCTATTCTTGGACCTTGTCCACCTCTGGCCTGATGTTGAGTGGTCCTCAGCTTCCAGGGACTCATTTAGGGACACCAAACAGTCTGTGACTGAGAGACGGCCCATGGGGATCCTTGGTCTTCCTTTTAATGCACAACTTCTAGAGATACGGAGCCCAGGATGGAGAAAGCCCCTTCTTAATCATGCTTTTCTCTCCAAGCAGCACATCTGCCCAGGAAGCCATCTGGCTCTGGAGCTCCATAGCAGGGTTTTGTCTTCTAAATTCCAACTCTGCTGTTCTTCATGCCATCCATCACACTCTCCCACAATACGCTACAAAGAGTGGGACTGACCTTTCTTTGGAGAAATGTTGTCAAATGCCACGCTCTCGGCAACATAGGTACGAAAATCATACCAAAGTTTATTTATTTATTTATTTTTATTTTTTATTTTTAAATTCATTTATTTATTACAGTGTCTCGCTACACATCACGGATTCTTTGTTTGCAGGGGTGGGGTGTGAGCTCAGCCGGCCGTGCGGGGAGGGGCTGGCATGGCATGTGGTGCTGGGGCTTGAACCGCGGTCCCTGAGAGGCGCTCTAGACCGCTGAGCTATCTTGCCAGCCCCATACCAAAGTTTATACTCGCCTGAATTCATGACGTGCCCTGGAGGATAAGTCCAGGTTTCTGCCTTGATCATGGACCCGTCTTGGTGGAGGCAAGGCTTGGACTCGATCTGGACCTTGGAGGGCACGTTCCTGCCTCCTTTTTCCCCTGGGACACCCTGACGCTCCGAGGCCTCATGTGAGAAGACGAAGCATCTAGAAACAGTCTGGGAGGTTCTGTGAGATCATTTCTTCTCTTTCTTTCCTCCCCACCCCCTCTCCACTCTTTTATTATTTTTTTTATTAACAAGGATGAAAGTAAATGTGAACTCGAAACAATAAGGCATGGAAAATCACAGAAATAACTTAATTAAGTTTTTAAAGATTTCCATGCTTGAATAAATTAGCCTTACTGCAAATGTCACAACATTCAGGAAAAAAAAATTGTAATCAATGGAGCACAATGCTTCCCTGCTCTTTAGTTAAACGAAAGCTCCATTGGTGCGTTTCCTTCTACCCCTGTTCCTCCCCTGCAGCTGCTGCTCCCTGGCCCCTGGCTTCAGGCAAGGCACCAGATCCACACATCAGCATCTTCTGGCTGCTGCGTGCAAGGGTGGAAGGACCACAGGTGGGGGCTGGGGTGGGAGGACCAGGAGGGAGATTATTCTTGGCACATGTGAGAACTGGTTCTGATTCTGGCTTTCCTTTGGAAAACAGCAAAAGCGGATCTCTCTCTGTGGCTCAGGGGTCTCTTAGAGCCAGAGAGATCTTTCCTTGTGAAAGGAGAGAGCACAGTGAAGAACAGACCCAACTCTGAAGAGTGAATGGTAGGGGCTCTTTGCCTGCCTCTTCCTGCAGTGCTTTTTCCCTTTCTCAGCTTCTCCTCATAGCTGCCAGAGGCTGGAAGATCACAGGAAGTCCAGGAAGAGAAGAAGGGTGCCTGGGCAGGAAAGGGTCCAGGTTCCGCCTGCAGCCATGCAGACAGATTTCCACTGCGTCCAGGCTGAGTGCTGATTGTCATGTGCTACACTGCTGCCCTGCTGCCGAGTTGAGCAGGGAGTGATGTCATGCTGGCTGCCCAGCCCTGCTATAATGCAGCTGTCAGGGCCCCTTGGGGAAGACTTGGGGCGAAATCTGAGAAGCCTAAAAAGCAAGCAAAACGCCCAGTCAAGTGAAGGGAAATGGAATTACTGTAACGCTGAAAGCAGGCACACTGGAGAATTAAAACACTTTGTTTTGGAACCAGATTCTACTCAACTTGAGTTATTAAATTATTTATTGTTTGCTTCTCCAGTAATGGGAGAGAGTGATGGGGGGCAGCTGGGGCAGAAATTGTTTTAATTACCAGGCGCATTTGGGCACCACTCAGGATATCGGCTGGTACTCCTGGAGCAGCAGGGGGCTGAGAGAGTGCACAGGGGATACTCAGTGCTTAATTAGAGTCCTCGGGTCCATTTGTTGGAATAACACTGAGAGGGACCGTGTCACCATCCTTCGGACTCGCCATGGGGGGCATCAGCATGTTTCCCAAGGTTGTTCCATGACTCCAGCCAGTTCTGCTGGTATGACCTTGTGCATGGGAAGGTAGTGGCCTCCTGTGCCCCAGCAGCTTTTTCCTGCCAGCTCTCCTGGGTTCTGAGCAATGATTCTGAAGGATCTAGAAGAATGATGGGTAGAGTAAGGAAATGCAAGCCTCCTGCAGTCCCTGCAGGCCTTGTTGTGCCTTTTAGCGGTGTACATGATTAGGAAGGCAGGGCAAAGATAGTGATGCCTGCTGTAGGTGAGGAGTGGAGGCTTGGAGCTTTGCCTGAGACCTGCAGCAGGCAGATTTTACCCTGACTTTATTTGACTCTGGAACCTAAACTCTCGGGTTCTTTGCTACTGCACTGTAGTTCCCCAGGGGTAGAAGAGAAGAAGGAAGGCAGGGAAATTAAGTTGCTATGACTCAGGCTTTCCTCTGACAGGTAGTGATATCTAGGCTGTAGTTAGGGGTTGAGGGCCTTATAGTTGCAAGTACACCCAGCTTGAGGGAGCTGTTCAAAGATCTCTGTTGACTGCTAGCTTAACTTGAGATGACTTAAGAGGGGAATAGTTGTCTTATTCCAAGCAACAGTGTGGGTGAGACCTCAATCCTTGGGTCCTGGAGAAGGAAGGAAGGCCTCTGTGTGCTTATTTGCCACAAGAGCACCTTGTTTCTCACTTGGTTCTTAAAGTCTAGTTATCCAGACAAAGGGCCAGGAATCTGACCTCTTCACCGGAAGCCATGAAAAAAGAAAACAATAAAGTCAACTTAATTCTCTGCCTGTGACATCACACCTTCATCCACCTTGTTCTGAGAGAAGACTGGATTAGCCAGGCCCTGAGCCTGGCTGTTGCTTCTCAAACGGCTGCAGGGCCTGAGGAGAGCAAATCCTTGTCACCATGCAGACTGTTGATGCAAAGGGTTGGATGCAATACCTGGCTTGTATAATTCGAGCTGGTTTCCCCTTTTCTGCAAATTTGGGGACTCTTCTGTTATTAATGACCTTTTTGGATCCATGCCCAGGACTTAGAGATATTGTCTTTGGATCCAGGTAATGAGGCTGCAACTGATACCGAACAAAGGGCGAGGGTATTTAATAATTACTCCACACTGCCTGTGGATGACCTTTCATTTGTTGAGGATGAGAGGCATCTGTTTTTCATCACCCTGGTGTGGAAATTTTTTTTTTATTTTTCTGGGTTAGTTCTCTTGGATGGAAACCATTTTGGTTTCTGTCTTTTTAGAACAGTTTGCTGTTTAAAGGTATGGTGTGCTGGCTGGGTGTGGTAGGGCATGTTTATAATCCCAGCACTCAGGAGGGTGAGGTGGGGGGATCACTGCGAGTTTGAGGGCAGCATGGCTATAAAGTGAGCTTAAGGCCAGCTTGAACTGCAAAGCAAAACCCTGTCTCATAAAGACAAACAATAAAGAAGATTGCAGCATGCTAGAGAGTTGAAGTTGGAGGAGCAGGAGTAGGAACCACTGCAGGTGGGCTGCAAAGGCACGCTCCTCCCGACTTCTTCGTGGTACGTGGTCCATGTCTGCGCTGACAGGCTGGTGAAGCTCACCGTACCCGTGGTTGCTAGAGGCAGAACTTCTGAGAGCTGCAGTTAGAGAGTAAATAGGAAGCCAAACTGCAGAGAGGAGGGGAGGAGAGGCTCAACTTTTTTTTTTCTTTCATTTAAAGTGCAGGGGAGTAGGTGGCTCAGCCTACCTATAAGAGACATGGCAGCTCTCATGCAGGGAGAACGTGAGTGAGGCACACAGGAGGAGGGTGGAAGGCAGCACAGAGATCCTGAGGCCTGCTGGGTCCCTGGCCTGAGAAGTTCTGACCCTCCTGGGTCCTGAGGGACTATTGGAGGGCTTGGCAGAGTTGGTCTGGGGGAAAAGAAGGTGGCTGAATTTGATGGAGACAAGTGTGGCTGGTGTCTCGAAGAACACAGCCCTAGCTTTTTGTTCCATTCTTATGTTCCTTTGAAAAGCATCCCTGCCTAATGGCCACTGAACACTGAGCCTCTGCTTGGATTTTTGCCATGGAGAACACACTATTCCTCTGTCTCTGTCTCTGGCTCTGCCTCTGTCCCTGTCTCTGTCTCTCTCTCTTTCTATCTCTTTCTCTTTTAGTACAGGGTCTGTAGGGTCTACAGGGTCTCACTACACAAACTGAACTAGTAGTGATCCTCTTGTTTTCAGCCTCCCAAATGCCAGGCTTACGGTTACAAGCCACCAACCACAGGCTCAGTCATCATCTCAGTGTTTCCCAGGGGCCCACAGGGCAGGCTGGGGATTGAACTTCTGGCCCCTGCATCTGCCTAAGCAGGTACTTTAATCTGCTGAGCTATCTGGCCAGCCCTACATTTTTTAATTTTTATTTTCTTGGCCAGCTCAGCCCACCCCAGGGGCAGGGCTGGCATGGCATGTGGAGCTGGAGATCAAACTGTGGGCCCCTGAGTCTGCCTGAGCTTTCCTAAGCAGGTGCTTTGGACTGCTGAGTTATCTTCAGTCCTCCTCAGTCTCTTAAGACTCCCACAGCATGTCCACAAAATTCCTTCTTAAAGCTGAATACAAATCACTATTCCTTCCACTCTTACTTGTTGCCCTCTGCTCTCATGGTTGAGCGCTGGTTTGCATCTATTCCCTTCCCTAGGGTGGTCCTTTGGCTTTGAAATGGAGTTTCTATGGTCCACCGGCATCTTTGGGTGAAACACTGTGGTTCTCTGTGGTGTTCTTTCCATAGCTATGTGTTTGCAGCACATGTTTACATTCTTTGGGTGGAATTAGAGCAGGTGCATGATACACGTCCTTCCCTTCTTTCTCCTTTTCTCCCCTCCCTTCCCCTCCTTCTATTTCATGATTCCTCTCCTAATTGAGAAAGATCTATTTCCATAATTCTTATTATCTATGTTTATTTTTCCTCTTACGTAGAATGTGAGTTTCTCTGTCACCATTGAGGTTGCCCATATTACAGATACTGTCTCATTACACAGATTGGACTTGTAGTGATCCTCCTGTTTTTGGCCTCCCGAGTGCTGGGATTATAGGCATAGGTCACCATGCCCAGTCTCAGTTGCCATCTCAGTGTGCCCAGGGGCGGGGCCAGAACAGCAAGCTGGGGATTAAACCCTGGTCCCTGCACCTGCCTGAGGTGCTTTGGTCTGCTGAGCTATCTGGTTGGCCCTTGATTGATTAATCTTGCAGGCCTGTGTCTGGGTATATGAACCACAAATTTGATGATAACAGTACATAAAAACAACCATAGCCAATTTTCTATTCTCGTTTGGAGATTTTGTACCACTTTGTTGTTCTATGCTGCTTTGCTTTTTGTCTTTGTCCTTCTTATTTGTCCTTGTTTTTGTTTCCTCTTTTTAAAAAAAGAATGTGAGTTTCTCATATGAGAGAAACCATGAGGTATTTGAGCTTGTGTGCCTGGTTCATTTCGCTTAGCATTACGGTCTCAAGGTGCATCCGTTTTCCTAAAAATGGCTCCAGTTCTTTTTTATGGCAGAGTACTACTCTGTTGTGTACAAAGACCACGTTTTCTTTATCCATAACTCTGCTGATAAACATCCAGGTGGCCTCCAAGATGTAGCTGTGATGAGTCCTGCTGCCATGAGCATGGCTGAGCTTGTGTCACTGCGGTTGCTGTCCCTGTATCTCTGCTTCTTGCAAACTGTGGAGTCAGGTTCCTTTGCCTCCTCTAGTTACCCTGGCTTGAATTTGTCTCATTTCATGAAGCTCTGAATATGAGAATCACATCCAATATTACTCCAGTCTGATTTGAAGGCCACAGCACAGAATGTACCTATCTTCCTTCTTCTACACAATGTTGTTTTACCAGTACAATTGCAGTATGGTATTTTTCTGAAAAAGGAACTGTCATGCAGTTTGTAGGACACCTTAAAAACTCTTCTGATGAATTAAGTGGAAGAGTCCCAGAAAAACTTAACATGCCAGAAGACTAGAGGGAGTTTGCCCGGACAGACAGGACGCTGACCTGTCATCTTTTGGAGCCCTTCCTCTTCAATGAGCAAGATTAGGTCAAGAAATTAGAGCCTAGGTAAGAGATGTGTGGAGAGTGGCTTTGGGTTACAGGACAGAGGGTGGCAGTTTGGAACCACTTTGAACTTCTTTTTCTGACCTGGGCATCTTGAGTTCTCAGGGAAGAAGGCCTCCTGCTCATGGGCTGAGTGTCCCTGGGCTCCATCCCAGAATGCCCCAGCCCTCTACTTCTCCAGACTACGTCACACCTCTGACCGTCTCACTAGGCTCTGAGAGTCCATGCCTATGTATCTGCTGAATGATCCTTCATCCACAGTGCCTAGCACGGGGCAGGCACTCAACAAACTTGTGCTGGAAAAATAATCAAAAGAAAATCAATGTATGCCAACAGTGCTTATCCTGAGGCTTCTGCTGGTGACTTTTATCCCTCAGACTATTTGGAAGATTTTGTCACATACGGAGATTTCTCCTACTAACCCTCCCCTCTGCTCTCCAGCCATGTTAAAAGATAGTAAGGAATCCTAAAACACAGTGGTTACAATGGAAGAGAACTTTATAAATCTTCCACAGTTTCTTCATGAAAGATTTTGTTCATACTCATCTCACTAAATTTCTACTTGTTGTTCTTTCTTTCCGTATCATGGGTCTGCAATGAAACTCTTTTGAAATACTCCACCCTCTTTTTTTTTTTTCTAGCTCCATCCTTGGACTTAACCTGGAAAAACCCAACTCTGTGCTTTATTTTGACCTGCCCGGAGCAGCTTGGCATTGCTGGAGAGAACTGACTCCCCTTGCCACCATACACTGCACTCCAGGGAGACATGCTGGCACTGCCTGCATGCAACTTGTAACTTGCCTGCTGCACTATTTTGTGGTCCAGTTTATTTCCTTGAGGATGTCCAGGTGGGTGATTTTTCTGCTTATCTACCTGTGCTGCAAAGGACCTTAGGGATCAGCCACTCTCCTACCTTTCAATGTTTTTATTTTCGAGTGAGATACCTCCCTTACAAGAAATCTCGCATAAACCCTTATTTAGGAAGCAGTGGAGCTGTTCATATTGAAGAAGTGCTGGGGTGCTATGGGCCAAGAGGTCTTCTTCCACCTGTGTGTCCCAGAACACCTGTTGTAACTGGGCCTTACGGCCTCTGCAGAGTCCACTAGGAATCACTGATTTAACCTAAAAAAAGTCTGTTTTCTAGATGAGGGAACCCTGAAAGTGAAATGTTGTGCCCAAAGCCACAGTGGGCCCAGGACCCAGCGTGTCCAGCCTGGGCTCTTTCCACCAGAGTACAGTGCCTGTCACTCCTACAAACGTGCTGCTGTTCCTCCTTGGTCTGACTCGGATCCCCAGTGAGCTGAGAGACCCTTCTGACCTGCGCTGTGGCCTCTGGTGCCCAGCTCCCCTGCAGGCAGCCTGACCTCCCAGCGCCCTGCACTCTTCTGCACAGTCTGCAAAGCCTCCTCCCACCTCTGTCCTGTCCAGGGACTGAAGCCAAAGCCTCTTACAAAACTGTCTTCCAAGGGCCCCTTGGCTGTCCTGTTTGTAAAACCGTTCACAGTCAGCCTTGCCTTTCATTTCCTTAATCTTAAATTGCATCAAAAAGAGAGAGATTAGAGGTAAAACCTCAATAAAGGGCTGAACAAAAGCTTGCTCCCCCACTGGATTCTCACACCTAGCTTTGCCTTTCCCCTCCTCTTGTCTGACAGACTGAGTGTATGAACCTCTTTCTTTTTTTTAAACTTACATTAAAACGCTATTTAGAAAAGGCCCACAAGTTCGAAGTCACCTCTGGTTCATACATTAAACATCAAATGTACATTAACTGTGAATTATGGTCATGAAAAGTAAATCCTTTAATGCCGTTTTCTGTGTTCCACTGCCGAGGCTTAGCATTTAATGGCCTCTTTGCAACTCTGTGAATGGACAGACTTCTTATTTTTCTAGCTTTCACCACCATGTAGGCTTCCCTCTTGACGCAACAGTAAACACACAGTCATTTGAAGATTGTACAGAAGTTTCAACTCAGAAGCAGATCTGCCTGGGTGGGAGGAGCCCTTCATCCTGAATGGGGAGGTGGCTCACCTCGCGCAGGGCACCTACCTGAGGGGCTCTTATCTACTCCCCTGGGATAAGTTGAATTGTTTGCAATGTTAAGCTCTGAGGAGCTGGGGTTGAGTCTGAGGACCTGTAGTAAGGTGTCTAACTGGTATGTAGATCAGGCTATTGATCAGAAATCCTGACATCAGAGAAACAAGGCTGCTCATGGAAGGTTTCTTCACCCAAAGGAAATGCAATTTCCATGGCTGGTTACTGGGAAACAGAGGATGAGTGAGCACCATTGAGTGTTTTGTTTCTGTGTTACTGAGGGATTTGAGTTTTTCTCCTGTATCAGGGTGAGAGGCAAGGAGCCACGATATAAAAGGATTACTCTTAGGAGAAGACCTTTATAACTGTTAAGAGCCCTCCTATAGTGGGGCAAAGCTGCAAAGGCTATATACAAAGTTGCATATAACTAAATACAAAGGCTTGTGCTACATTCTGCTCTAAAGCTTGGGAGGTCAGATACATGCTGGAGTTGTGAACAAGCCCTAGAAGGCTTTGAGACAAAATTAGGAAAATCAGAATGAATTACTTCTCCTGTCACTTGGGTTAAGGTATAACCATAGATAGAGATGATGGTGGGAAATTATTTAAAAAGGCATTGAATTGCATTTCAGTGTTTATGCACCTTTGAAGCTTGCAGTAAATTACACAAGTTATTTAAATACATTCTTTAATATTTATGCTTTGTTGTTTTAATAAAGAGTTCTATTTTTAAATAAAAGTGGATAATTAAGTGGAACAGAATATTTTCCTCTTTGACTTGCTTAATCATGCCTCTGGGAAGCTTTGGTTGTTCCCATTATAAAGTCCAGAACTACCCACTGTCATGTAGAAGCCTGGACTCAGGAGATGCTTGGGAGATAGTCAGTGATCAACTGTTAGACTATTATGAACTATTATGTGCTTGAACTGGTGTTAAGTTCTGGAGTTAAATTGGAGAGGGTGGGAGAGGGAGAGGGAAGAAGAGAGGGAGGCAAAGAGAAAGAGGGAGGAAGGGAGGGAGAGAGGGAAGGAGACAGAGAGAGAGACAGAGAGACAGAGACAAAGACAGAGAGACAGGGAGACAGAGAAGGGGGAGAGGGAGAGAGAGACAGAGAGAGAGACAGAGACAAAGACAGAGAGAGACAGAGAAAGAGAGAGAGAGACAAAGACAGAGAGACAGCGACAAAGACAGAGAGAGAGAGAGAGAGACTCTGGTTTCTGCTGTAATGGAACTCAGAATAAATGAGGGAACAAGATATCAGTTACACAGATGAGCGTAGATTTCAAAGCAAGACCAAGCAGGAGAAATGGGAACACTGGTACTGTTTGATAAGAGTGCATAACAGAGGAGCCTAGGCTGGTTGGACACATGGGAAGATCAGGAAGGCTTCCCTGAGACTGTGAGGTTATGCCCAGATGTAAGGATTAAGTAGGAGGTTATTGGATAAAAAGTCAAGGCTGGAACAAATAGTATGCAAAAATAAAAAAGCAATAGGAGGGAGTATGGTGTGCTTTGGAAGACCTAGGAGGAGACAGGGTGACTACATAGTTGCAGCACAGAGTGCTGGGGACAGAGGCACACAGTAGGGCTGCAGAAGCATGAGTAGGCACTGAAGCCCAGCCTTACTCCTCAAGTGAAGCTGGGACCCATGACATTCTGCAGGAGTTGAGAGGAAAGGTGTCTTTTTCCCACTGGACTCCACAGAAAGGGCACGGTTAAGAGGTTCCCTCTGAAGTGTTTTAATTCCTAACAGGACATGGGTAGGTAGAGGGCAGCACTGCAAAGAGAGTCAGAGGCTCAGCAGTCTGGAAAGCAGCCAGTGCTGGGCAGTCAGGACTGAGTCCCCTGCTAAGGGTTTAGGCCTTTGTCCTAAGAGAAACAAGGCTCAAATGAAGGATTCCAAGTGTGCATGTATGTGATGAAGCGATTTGCAGATTTGCATTATGAAATCATCACTTTTTGCAATGTGGAAGACTTACTAGAGGAGTGTCAGGGAGGAAGGGAATATGGGCTTGCATAAAAGATAGTGAGTTTGGTCATGCAATCCTGAGTCTGAAGTATCCTGCAAGCATCCTACTAGAAATGTGGAATAAGTGGTGAACTCAATAATCCTTGGGTTTCAGTTGGTATAGCCTCCGGGCTTGGCCTCAGGGCATGGAGTCCTGTAATTTCTGGGTCAATAGGGCAAGAGAAAGAAGTTAATCTTGGGTAAGCAGACTGGTGAATGTACCTAAGTGCTATGGCCGTCTTTCAAGTGCTGCTGTCCTGTGGCACAATAAGTGTCATTGCCTGTTAGAGAAAGCTGGCAGATCCAACTCAGCACATGAGACTCCAGGAAAGGTAACAGTCACAGTGAGGTAGGTGGCAACACATTCCTTCTCTCAGTGAAGGTGGTGGTGGAATTTTGGACATTTCAGATGTGGTCCTAGCCAGAGGACAGTTAGGTATTAAGATGATGTTTAATGTATTTGGAAAAATGGGCTTGGATGGGAAGATTTTTAAATAACTATGAGTTCAGAGCATGGTAATAGTGCAGAAGAGAAGTAGATGGCAAGTTTGGGATTGAACAGAGCCCAGCCTTGCCTACTAGGAAGACAAAAGACTTGTGATGGGAAAGGTTAATTTCAGTAGGCCTCTGGGAGCTTCATGAGGTTCAGCCAGGGGCTTACTGGTACTCAGTTTAAGGGAGCAAGTCCACTTATACCTGTCTACCACAGGGGGGCTTGGGTCCCAAATTAATGACTGAATTTAAGACAGAATCAAGAAGTGGGGTTGGATCCAGATTGAAGGTTTTAGTACTCAGGTGGGCAAGAATAGAGAGAAGAGGGGTTTACAGGAATCAGATAAAATTAGGGTGTTTGTGAATAAAAACCTACAATTATAATGATTTTCTCCTCTTGGGTCAACTGTTACGTGCTCTAGCATCTCCATCAGTTCTGTGCGGAGGAGTGAAATTGCATGTGTGCATGAATGCATGTCTGTGGTCTCATGTTAATGCACATGCTGTCTGTTTCTTACCAGACTGGGATAAATTTTATAGAAGTTAAAAAAAAAAGTTGAGGTCACCTAGTTCAGAGACTAGAAGACCAAGAAGTGAAATCTGTAGCATTCAGTTCATCCCCTTATTAGCAATCAGGGTTTAAGCTAAGCTTATTACTATTAATAATGATGTCGAACACTTCTAAACATTTTTAATGAATCAACTAATTTGATCCTCCTAATAACCTCACAATACCTCTGGGAGGTCAGTTGTTATTAACCACACTTTGCAGATAAGGAAACTGACACACAGCTGAGAGGTTAAATAACTTGCCCAAGGAAACAAAAATCAAATTCAGATAGTCTACTGTAGAATCTCATACTTAATATCTATGTCATGCTGAAAATGGTGAGAAAAATCTACAAGTTCTCAAGAGCTGATTTATAGAAATGGCCTGGAAATTTTCTGAATTTTGGACTCTGGAGTTCAGAGTGCTTCTTGTTTCTCTCTTGGAAATCTTGCAGGTTTGCTTGGGAATGATAACTAGGGATGGAGGGTGGAACAAAGATGATTATTCTGATGCCTGAGGAATGAGTGTCCCAGGTGCTAAAGTTAGCCATGCTAGGGTGGGAGCTCAGGGCAGAGTGTGAACCTGCTCATAGCATCTCAGACCAGGTCAAACAGTAGTAGGGAATGATGGGGCATCCCAGGGGCCCCTTCCTCTCTGGCTCTTCCTGCTCTCTACTTTCTAGCTGTCGTGCGTTGAGTAGCTTCTCTTCATCATGTTGTTCTACCATGAGGGTTCTGCCTCAGAACTGGCTGACTATGGATGGAAACCTCTGAAACCATGAGCCTTAATCAACCTCTCCTTATGGGTGTCAGATATTTCACCCTAGCTCTGGAGAGCTGACTAATGCACAGCTCTTGATTAGAAAATGAGTTGTTTTGGTCACATGTGTGCCTCAGAGAAGCTCACTGAGTGGACAGGTGGGTCTTGCTAGCATTATCAGATGATGAGATTCCCTGGGTGCCACCAGATGGAAGGTCTCCAGGGAGTATCCTTAGGTCCATGGTATCCTGAAGAACAAACTGAGATGGGCACTCAGAAGGAGTGCCTGACAAGAAAAAGACTGATCAAAAGCAAAAGCAGTAAAAGTAGGAAGGATGTGTGTATGTACACGTAGGATAGCTTGGATAACTGTACTGCTGGTTTCTACTGGTTCATTGAAAAGAAGAGTCAATGCTTAAATTAAAAAAAGAAAATTGGGCCAATTTTGTATGCTTAGATCTAGTAACATAAACAATAATTTGAAGGTAACAATATGCAATATAACAATAATTGTTGGATTCCTATCAGCTTATTTAGTGAAATTTGGTATTTCTTTTTTTAATTATTTTTATTCTCTTTAAAAATCATAACAAAAAAAGAATAATAAAGAAGTGAAGTCTCCTCTATAGGGATAGATCAGGCCAGTGAGACTCAACAGGACCAGGCACTGGATCTCTTAAGCTTCTGGGATTTTGGGAGGTGGTGATTGACAACAGCCATGGCACAATGAGCACGCAGTTTGGCCCACCTGTCATGGGAGAAGGTTTCTGACTGTACAAGGTTTTTAAAGGAAGGATCATAATGTCCGAAGACCACAAGGGGGTGGATAAAACCTAATGAGAATGAGAGCAGATGCAGGCCAGAGTCATGTACCTTTGCTTTTGTGCATGCCTACAAGTCGTGGGGGTCACCATGACCTCTGTCTCTTGGCTTCCTTATGTTTTGGCATAGTTGTCCTTTTTCTCTTTCCACTTTCTAAATCCTTGTCCCTTATCTTTTTTTTTTTTTTTTTTTTTTTTTTTCTTGCCTTTTTGAGACAGGGTCTCACTGTGCAGTTCAGGCTGGCCTTAAACTCACTTTGTAGCTCAGGCTGGTCTCGAACTCACAACAATCCTCCTGCCTCAGCCTCCCAAGTGCTGGGATTACAGGCCTGCGCCACCACGCCCGGCGTTGTCCCGTATCTTACTGTCTATTCGTCCTTGCTTTGCCTCCTGCCTCACCTGCTCCCCAACCTTGCATTGCCAGAACTTGTATACTTCCTCTAGCAAATGAACAGCAACGTCTCCAAGTCTCATTTCTGACTGAAAAGCCCAGATTGCTTTTCTTTGACTTAGAGCAGACAGGTGTGTGACTGTGATAACCATAAGACGGAGGAGCGGGATCGACGGCGGTGAGGCTAAGAGACTATGTCAGTTGCGCTAGGAGGGGTTTTGTCCTTATGTCACAGTCAGTTTCATCATGGCTGGGACAAAAATATTTGACATCTTCAATTTAAAGGAGGAGAGGTCCTTCTGGCTCATAGTTTTCAGAGGTTGCAGTCCACAGTCAGTCAGCTCTCAGGCGGAACAGTATGGCGGGTATATCGCAAGACACCCAGAAATCAGAGTCAAGAGAGGAGCAGTGAAGGGAGATACATCCATTCAGCTCACACTTACAGTTGCCTCCCTCTTCCCTACCTCCTAGCAGCAAGTCAGCGATAGGGCCTCTGTAATCCAACCACCTTCCAAACAAAGGAGTCATGGGGCAGGGGGATCTGAATCACAACACCATGCTATATTCCTCCAGACTTTGTTTCTTTTTTAGAAGGTTGGGATCAGTGATACAGTGAATGTACCTGGTCTATCAGTCAGTGCACGCTAGAACAACAGATTTAATACAGAATATACAAATATATGAGAAGTTACTTAGTTGGCTTATGGTGGCCACCCACAGTCAGGTATAGAAGAATGCAAGAGGTCTGTCAGAGCACTGGGGATCCAAGGCCTGGAGCTTTCTGTCATGTTGGCACAAGTCTGTATCAGGAGACCAAGGGATCTGTGATGGAAGACAAATTCTGTGGCAGAAGCTGAAGGATCTGTGCTGGAAAGCTTAAGAGTGTGCTGAGAGCCAGGAGACAAGATCCAGGTGAAGGTGAAGACTAGAGTGCCTCCAAGGAAACAGAAGCAGTCCTCTCTTCTTCATTTTCCTGTTACACCATTTGGACTACCATCCTACCTCGGATGGGTCTCCCACACCCAGAGCTATGCTGAGCCAGTCTAGTTTCTTAGTCGAGTTGATGTGATCAGTGCACCAATGTACCCGGTTTGTTCCAGTCTCATTTTCCTTATGGAATGCATTTGTCCCTCATCCTTCAAAACAGAGATCAAAGCTGCCTTATACATAGAATTCCTCTGTTGGAGCCAGGAGAAGTCCAGGGAAGAAAAGATCTAGGCCATCAAGTGAAAATCTTAACCAAGTTGGAAATCTCAAGCTGTGATGGGAGCACAGTCATTCTCCTTCCAAAGTCCACTTCCATTTCATTCCTGTGACTTTTTCTTTTAGATAAACAGATTCAGTCAAGGGTTGCCTGGGATTGGATACAACTTCAGATGCAGCTAAAGACTCTAGTGCTGCCAACTTTGTACTCTCAATATAAAAATGAAGTGAAATCCCATGGGTTGGGAAGGGATTCATTTGTTCTTTAAATAAACCAAATGCATAGCACCCTGGGGAATGTGAAGAAAGGCACTCTGAGAAGACAGAGGCAGGAGGGTCTATGCTTGTAGCACTGAAAACATTCCTTCTGAACTTCTCCCTTTATCCCCACCATGTCCAACACTCAGTGGTCCATGTGGGCTCAAGGAAGAGACAAAGAGAATTCCTTTCTCCCTCTCTTCTAATTCTCTAGAGAAAGTCTTTGTACTTTAAAGGAACTACTCTAAAATGGAGGAAAGTTAAAATGGAAATGAAGAAGATTGAAAAAGAATTGCAAAGTATTGGCAGGCTTAAAATACAAAAAATTTGTGCAATCGAATGACACACATTAGTAGGCAGAGGAGCCAGCATCTCTCCATAGCCTGTTGGGGTCTGCTGCTTCAAGACCTCCTAGTTTTGTTCTTTGGCTATACCCCCACTCCCATTCCTGGATGAAGAGCTAGTCACGTAAATGTCTAGAAATCTTTTATAGCTACTAGTAGAAAGGTGAGATGCCAGCCCAGCCTGTCCCCAGGGAACAAAACCCCCTGGCTTCCTCCAGAGCCCCACTTGCGAGGCACAGATGTGAACAGCCTGATCACATCATTGGCTAAAGGTCTCTTTCTTCCTAAGAACACTCCACAGATTCTGGCGATGCATCCGCGCCTCTGCAACACAAAACGTAAGTTCGATTTCATGCTGCTAGTTTAGTCTATTTCAGGGTCTCCTTTTCTGCAGGGATCAGGTACATTATGGACAGAGAAATTGAGTTTCAGGAATAACACCTGTCGGAAAATGGCAGGCGCCACCCCCAGCCCAACAGCACCAAATGGTCTTAATTAACTTTGGACACTTCTGCGCCTAACACTTTATTTCTGAATGTTACTGAAAGTTGTCAGAACTTGTCTCACTTTTTTCTATTATTATTAATGTGTAAATACAATGCCTCAGGAGTGTTACTGAAACACAGAATCTAATCCCAGGAGATTAATTTATGAAAGCAGCATAGGGTGAAGTTGCATCCTGGTGGCTGCAAATTGATGTTGGTGAGAGCCACAAGCTTCATCTCTTCAAACCCACAGGTATCTAGAAGGCCAAGGGGCTGGAGACAGGTAAGGGAAGAGGGAGGGCTGCCCTCAGGTCTTGGAGCTCCACCCCCACAACGTGGAACCTTGGACTCCCCCAGGTGGGACAGAGAAGAATAAGGTCACCTTTCTGTCTTGATTGGGCAGACCTCTGAAAGTCTGCATCTATTAGCCAAGTCAAGGAGCATGTATTGGACACTTACGCTGTGTCAATTCATGCTTACCTCTGTGGGAATCAAAACAAGAAAAGCCGTAGTGTCATTGCTGCTTGTGGTGACCTTGTCTTCAGGGAGGGAGTCAAGCACGGACATTTGAAACTCTGGAGAGCAAAGCAAGTGTGGGATGATTGGCAGCACGTGCCAAGCGAAGAGGGACATCAGTGTGGCCCAGAGTGATCAGACAGTTCTGGGGTGATGCACTTGGTGTGGGGATAAGGGTGGGGCATGCATGCATCTTAAGCATAAGTTAGAGATGGGTACCCCTAATCCTGCCTGAAGGGCAAGGGAGACCCAGCTCATGGTTATTCCCAAGACATATTTATTTCCTCAGAGCAGCTGAGGCCGCTGTTGACAGCTCATTGGCTTAGAAGATGTGATCTACCCAGTCCTGGAAAACATTTGGCCACTGTAGGCAGCTAAGGACCTCGGGCCCACATCCCCAGCTCCACCTGCAGGGAGCTCTAAGCACCAAGAAAGTGAACTCTCCAATGTGCGGGAGAGTTTTCAATAAAGACAGAGAGGCAACTGCCCTGAGCCATGAGGAGGAGCTGAGGGCAGGCTCACCTGTGACTTGGGGGTCTTGGGTGGCCAGTACAGGGTGGGGAGCTGAGCCTACCATTCGGGGAATCCTATACTTCTGTGCACCCTGGGAGGATGCCGCAACCACCCTCTCTGTGTTGCTTTCTCTAGCCTCCCTTCCCCTGGCCTTCCACCTCTGTGCAGCAGCAAGTTCCTCCAGTGTTCATCGGAGTAGCTTTGGAGTGAGCCAGGCACAGAAAGGAGGGAAGCTGCGACTCCCCAGGGCTGGAGTTTAGGTCCTAGGAAGACCCCAAGGGTGGGCAGGGATGGAAGAGTTTCTTCTCCAACCTCCCTGTCCCTCCCTCCTTTCAGTGAAGGCCCCAGGAGTAGCGGCAACTGCTTTGCTCCGCAGAGTGCTCATTACCAGAGAAGAGCTTAGCTGGCCAGGGCGGTAGGAGCGCCCCCATCGGAGGACAATCAGTGTCAGGCTGACGGGGCCCGGGGACTGGTTGCAGGGCAGGAGCTCAGCCCGATGAATTAGGAGTACCGCGGAGGAGGAGGAAAGTCACTGTCTTCCCGCTCGCTCGCTCTAGGTCGCCTGCTTTTCTGCTGCTGCCCTCCCTCCCATGCCGAGCTCCGCGGAGATAGCGGGCTCCATCGGAGGTCTCCGGTGCCGTGCTCCTCCAAGCCCTCACCTGCGCCCCCGCCAGCCAGATCGTGTCCACACCACCCTTTCTGGGCTTAGCAGGTCTTGGGGTCCTCTCCTGGAGGCCTGGAGGGAAGGGCTGGAGGGGTTGCGGTGGGAAGGGCTGTGAAACACCGCTGCTTGGCAACGGAGACTCCTTTTCTTTCTTAAAAATTCATAACTCAGAGAAGCCAGAGCCCTGCCCTGCTCTTTAGCAACAATGCATTTCAGTCTGTTTCCACCCCTGGGATTTAGTTCTGAGTGTGCTTGTGCCCGTGTGCCCCTTGTGTGTGTGTGTGTGTGTGTGTGTGTGTGTGTGTGTGTGTGTAGTGCGAATGTGCTCTCCCAGGTGCGGGGGCAGGGGTACACAGGTCCCAGCCATCACCTGCTCCAGGTCCAGAAGAGGCAGGGTCTGAACTTTGAGTTTTGGGGGAAGACCAAAGACTTGCTTTGTATTCTCCCCTCTTGACAATAGCTGCTCCTGCTGGCCACCAGCCCAGGGCATGCCCACTGTGTGAGGTCTCTGCTGTCCAGATTGCAAACCAGCCGAACCTCTGACTGTGTATTCTAGTGGGCTGCCAGAAGAAGGGACAGGGTGCGATGCATGTGCCCAGTAGGAGCCATGAAAACATACAAGAGCACAGTGCGTATCAACTGGGCAGGAACCTTGGCTCCCCAGTTGCTGGGGAAGTGAGATTCAGAGCAGCAGACCATCAGCCCAGTGCACATAGGTCATGGCAGGGCCAGCTTAGCCCCATTAGCTGGGCTGGTGGGAGGCAGCCAGTGCTTTTGAGGGCTCAGACAATCGAGGCAATTGAAGGGCTGCTCTTTGGAGCAGCTGCCAAGCTAATCTCAGGCCAGCAGCCTTGTGCCTTCCTTTAGTCTTGGCCTACTTGCTGGGTCTCGGCCTACTTGCTGGGTCTGCCCTCCAGAGGAGGCCCACCGCCTCCTCCTGGGGCTGTGGATTAACCCTGAAAAACTGAGTTTTGTTTGCTGAGCTCTCTACAAAGCTGAGGCAGCTTCCAGAATCTCCTATTCTTGCTGGCTGTTGGCTGGGATCCGTGAGGTCAGATGGGTCTGGCCCTAGATACACTCAGTCTGGGAAGCTTCCAGAAAATCTGGCTCACTTGGCCCAGCTGTTAGTCCTACCCTCCCCAGCCCAACAGGGTGTAGTCTCAGAGGTCTTTTCCCACAGTCTAAGCCCCACCCACACCTTGCCCTGCCTAAACTGGGCTGGAAGCGCACCAGCTCCTTCCTCTTACCAGCAAGGGATGCTGCATCAGGATTCCAGATCCCTTCTCTCTGCAGTAAACATCCTCCCTCCCCTTAATTATTAAGGAAGCGGTTCTATTCATGCTGCTGGGACTCTACCTTTTCTACTTACTCATCCAGCTGAAGTCTTACCTACTGAGGTAGTAGCCTCATGGCTGGCCCTTTCCCACTCCCATCCTAAAGAACTACATCTGTTCCTCTTGGTTTCTTGATGGAGCCAGGATGTAGAAAACCAAGCTAAAAGACAATGAGAAAGAAATGGTCCTGGGAGGGCAGTTTTCTGAGCTGCACGTTGGGTGCCTAAGGCCTGACCTTCCCATGGGTCTCTTGATTGCACAATCCAATGCATTCTTTATCTAGGTACCTTGATTGGGGTTAACGTCACTTATACTGTAACCAAAAAGGGGTAATAGATGCATGGTTATTCTTACCTAGTGTGAAGCCTAAACTCAGTGTTTTCAACTGTAGCTTTTAATTGAGAGTCCACCAACACCCCCGATTCCCTCTCTGCCCCTCAGATGAAGAACCTGAGGCTCAGAGAGCTTTGAAAGTTTACTCCAGGATGACATCAGGAAGCTCAAGATATTTTTTCCCCTTTGGGGAAAATATTTGTCTCAATCAAAAGAATAACTTTCAATAAAATGACAACTTCCTGTTCTAGAGCTTCAACTCTTTTCTTCCCACTGCCCCCAGCAAGGCTGCTGGTTCTCTCAAGGCCTGGAAGGATGCTGGACTCATACTGTTGGTGGATATATGAATCCCATAGGTTGGTAAATTTGAGGCTGTGTTTGTAAGGCAAGACATCAGTGGTTTAAGGAGACCAGGTCACCCAAGCAGCACATGAAGATGCCTGGAAAAATTGATGAAGTCTCTGGTTAGCATAGGAGGAATTTCTAATTCAGCTCTCAACCCTACCCTGCCCATGCCAGGGAGTGCTACAGGCAGGGGAGAGTTAAAAACCAACTCCTCCAAAAAGAAAAAGGCTTCAATAATAAAACCCAATAGCATGGAGGGAAGAGATGCGAGTTACCAGCCACAGAAGCTTAAAAAGGAACCCACCCACAGCTCCCACTACAAATGCTTTTAGCCGCACGTTAAATCTTCCCTCTAATGGCACCCCTGTTAAACGAGATATGTCACCCGACCTGAGGAGGCTGGCTTGAAAGGCAAATAGTTGGAAGTGATTCCACACATTATTAGTGAGAGCTGTTCTCACATTTCCGGCAAAAATAATGGAGCTGAGGTCTGAAGGGATGACTAATACCTCCCCATTACTGACCCAAGGCTGGGCATTACATTGTAACCCTGGCCACTCGACTGGCCCCTCAAGCATAGTTTTTGGTGCTTGTCCTCTTGGTACTTTCTGCTGGCTGGCTGTGTTCACCTTCACCTGGGCTGCCCAGCATATTGAAACGATGAGGCTTCCTTTCAAAGGGCAGCTTTCACCTCCGCAGAGCAGGGGGAGAAGGGTATGGGCTGCTCCGAGCCCATAGGCCTCACCCTATGGATTTGGACCAGTCTCTTGTCCCAGAGAAGGACTACATCAAGCCTATGCCAGGCACACAGAAATATGTCTGGATTCTGATTTTATCCAGGGTTCTGTCATCTTGAACAACCTTCATGTGCATTTTATAGATCTTCATTTGGACAATTGTCTGGTTTAATTTTAAGCTCTTCTGGTAAAAACATTAGCCTACATCTCCTTTTTCTTCAGTAGAATAGGTGAATTTTAGACATAGATTTTAAAGAAAGAATTTGACACTTAGTGACATTTGTTGATGTGCAATCACAGTGCTGAGGTCCTTTTGCTGGCCCCTTTAACACCACAATGGATACAGCAATGACTTGGGTCATTGGTGACTTTGATGTTTTTCATCTTATGAGCATTTTTCACCCTCATTGCCTTTGACCTCTCAATGGCATTTCATCCTCTTGACCACTGTTTCCAGGTGAAACACTTCTCCCCACTGGGATAATGATCTTCCTCGGCTCCTTTAACCTGCCTGGGGGCCCCTTCTCAGTCTCTTTGCAGGCTTGGCTTCTTCTGCTGCCTGAAATTACACCCTGAAATTCCTCAAGCCTGGCTCTTTGTTTTTCTTATTCAACATTCCCTCCAAAGGTGAGCTGTGCATGATTGGCCTAAATATCCCTCAGCTGTCATGGCTCCCTCCTTTCCCTTCAGTCAAGACCTCTGCTGCATGTTCCAGAGCTGTATTTCTAGCTCCACACTGGGCATCTCCAGCTTGATGCCTCCAAGCTGCCTCCAAGTCAACATGTGCAGAACTGGACTCACTGGGTCACTCTCAGTCTTGGCCTTCTTCCATTGTTCCTTTTTCCATGTACAGAAAGGCTATACTTTCTTTTGCTTAAGCTGGAAACTTGGAGAGTTGCTTCTGTCTGCCTGCTTATTCCAACTGACCACCAAGTTCCTCCTGATTTTCCTTTCCAAGAACTTTTGGCTTTTTTACTCAGTCTCAGTCATAGGAAATCATAGGCCAAAGTGCCATTGTGTTTTGCTGGGGACAGCTACCTAACTTACCTCGCATGATGGTCCCTCTACACTGCAGAGGACTTTCATGGCAAAAATTTGCCTGTGATATCTTCCTAAACTCTACATTGGTTTTCCTTTGTTTCCTAAGGTGAAGAACCAAATCCTCTCCAACACCCTGCATGGTCTGACCCTACTTCCTTAACCTCTTCTTATATCGATCTTGCTTCACTTCCTGGCCTTTGGTGTTTGGTCATCCCTTGGTTCTTTAAGCCATACTACTACTTGCCTCAGTATTTGTTGATATTCTTATACTTTGGAAGTATTGTTTTTCCTGTCCCCTTTGCCCTGCAACCCATCTCCAGCTTATGAGGTGCATAGTTGCCTTGCATCAACTTCCCATGATCTCTCAGTTCAGATGATGCTTCTGAACTGGCTTTCTGCCAGTTCTTAGAACAGTGCTGGCTCCTGAAGCCGCTGCACACAACTGCTTGTTGGATGAGCTACTTTTCCATTATGCCCTCAGTCACCAGGATGGTCTTCAGATGTTCTTGTACTGCCTGTACTTCCCCTCTGAGTTTTCAAGTGAAAAGCTCTCTCTGACTCCAGCGTTTCTAGCTCCTGTTTTGCCCCTAGGATGAGGACCCCTCTAGGATCTTTCCCGCTGCCTTGAGCCCTTTCTAGAGTACTGAACAGCTGGTCCCTTGGAGGGCTGCTAACACACTCAGCAGTGATTTCCAGGACCATCGTATTGGTACAAGAAAACCCAGGAAGTTGTTGCAGCTTGGGAGAGGAGACTGCATGTCTGATGCCTGCTATTGGATCATCATTTTGTCTTTCATGCTTTCTATAGATGGACACAAAGAACATATAATGCAGGGATGCTCTGTGTGTCTCTTCCTTTTGCACCACTAATTTGTTGGTTTCTCTATCAGACAGATCCAAAGCTCAGAAGTCACCAAAACAACTGCCCACATATATTCTATGTGTCTATCTGTATCCCACCTTGCTCTGCTGGCTTACAGGGTCCTCAAAGAGCTACACTGGCTTGCTTCCCAACCTTCTTTTGTGGTGAATTCCCTACACCATTTGTAAGATCTATCTGATTTATTTTATTTTTTTTCTCTTTAGAGTACTTACCTTCTTCCATATAAATATTGGGCAGTGGGATTGGGGCTTGTGTTCTATGCATAGAAGTGGTGACAGCCATACAGCACGTTTATTTTTAAATAAAACTTGGAAAGTTATGAGGCTCCTGAGGTTTTCTACATTTTTATTTTTCATTCAACTGAAAAAAAGCAAGGGAGAAAAAAGGATGGGAGAAAATATGGCTTGTGTTTCTGCTTCCATTTTTCATCACTCCTTGTTTTCCTCTCCGCCTTCCGCTTCCTTACCCTGGCATTTGGCATCTCTGTAAAGAAAGGCAAGGAGTGATTACTTCTAAGAAGGGAGTGGGAGACCTGTTCAGGCCAAGCATTAGGCATGCAGCCCCTGAGCAAGTTGCATGCATGGTAAAATATTACCTTAATAACATACTCACAGAGAGCTATGTGTAAATGGTAACAGCTGCTTTTGTGATGACCGTGTTATAAATGATTGCAGCCCTGATCATTAATAATGCATTTGAGCAATAACAACTTGATTTGAAGGAAGAAGTACGGCCCTTCATTTTTCCTGGCTTGTGAGTTCTTTCTTGTGTGAAGTGACTGGGTTGTAGGATTGAGAGTAGAAGTTGGACTAACAGAAATGGAGAGCACGTATGCCCATGCCAATACCCAGGCAGGCCAAAACTGGGCCTCTGGTGCACATCACAGAGCTTTTCCTATACTCAGTGGCAGCTGTTCAGCTAGCTCGTGCCCTGCTTAGTCTTTTTTCCTTCCGGGACCTAAGGCCTCAGAAACTTGCAACTCTAATAGTAATTTGAGGGTGGATCCCTCTGAAACATCAGGACTCTGCATCAGGATCCAATGGTGTTTAATGCAAGGGTTACTTTTCTTTTATGGGACAGAGATTACTAGTTTGCTTGAAGGACACAATCCAAGTCTTTAGAAGTCTCACAGTCCAGCCACAGACATTTGGCTACACCCCTTGCCAGTCTTACTCCATGCTATGTCCTAATTACCCTGAATTTCTCAGAATTGCAAAAACATATCCTGTTATTTAGGGCCATTCTATTCCCTTTGTTCTATCTTTAGTATTCCCACTGATTCTTCCAAATCTTGGTCAAATTCGCCTCTCTTCTCTATCCGCTCAAGACAAAGTCAGCTGCTTCTTTCTTACTTCTAGTGATTCTCTCTGTACGTAGCATTTTGCACATGCTTGAACTATAGCACTATACTCATACACACACTGTAATATTTTATTTCCATATTGATTTTCTCCCTGGGCATTGAGCTTATTAAGGACAGTAAGTGTGTGTTAGTACTCTTTATATCTCTATCTTTATATTCCTACACTGTACTCAGAAATCATTAAATATTCAATAAGTGTTAAATGAAGAACTGAAGAACATCCAATAAACACCTTTCTTCTACGTAACAATGTGCAGGAGCTTGGAGCGTTAGCTGGCATCAGAGATGTTGTGTGTGCTCCTTCCTGCCCTCTGTGCAGCCCCTGGGGGTGCTATGACCTTGAGTTGTGTCATGCCGATGAGGTTCAGCCTTTTCTGGTGGCAAAGCAGATGCAGCCCATTGGCCTCACTGTTTCTCGGTCTACATCACTGATTGCTTATCGCATCCTGCCCTTCGCTAGTCAAGTCTCTCACACCAGTGCTGTCCCCTATCCATTTTCTTCTCTCCTTTACTAACTCACACCACACAGTTTATGACTACACGGAGAAGGGTTTTGATGAACCAGTGCACCTCAGGTGCGTTATAGGTTACGCAGTCCGTGGTATTCAGTTCATGTGGCCCAATTTCATATATTAGACTAATACATTGCTTCCACCTCTAATGCTGGTCTTATTTTGGTGGTGTCCTTGGCCATTGGGAAGGTAAAAATCATCTGTTTTTGAACTCTAAGTTCCTTTTTCACATAACATCTGAGCTTTTCTGGGGTCCTTCTGTGTGAGACTCAGAACTGCAATCAGACCCTCCCTTCCAAGGGTGCAGAAACTCAAGGTTAGTTTCCTGAAAGTGGCCCTGTTTTAACTACTTCTTCCTGCCCTAAAAGCTTTTTCTTGCTTTCTGCCTTTTATGACTACACTCTAAAACCACTCTCATCTCTTCTTGTTCTAAAACTTCATCATCCTTTCTGAATCCATGTTTTTTCTACAAGTCCTAATTTTTACATCTCTGACCTCAGAGCCTCACTTGCTCCATCTGTTCTTCCTGGCCCAGCTTTCCTTCAGACTTGCTGATCCGAAAACTCATTTTCTGCACTAATTTCTCTTCTCTGGAATAAAACACAACAATCGGAGAACATTTACCTAGAGGTTTACAGATTGATTTATTTATAACCTGCTGCCTTCTTACAGAAAGGATCTGAAAATCATCCCAAAGATGCAAACAATATGGCACTAGAAAGTAAACTAAAAATAAATTTTTTTTTTAAAAAAGCAACAAGGTAAACAGGGGTAGGAGGTATGTGGAATCTGTGAGGTTTGGCAATGGATTTCGTTTACAGGTGGTTGATGGTCAGTGCAAGAGAGAGGTGAGATCAACTATGGAGTTTGTATCCAGGAGATAACAAGAAATCCTGAAAACTGCAGCTTCCTGTGGTCCCAAGACTACAGAAAAGTTTCTTTTATGAGTCTTGTGAGAGGTTCACCTAACATCTATTATGTCAGGAGGATGGGTGTACAGAGATTTTTATGTGTAGTTATTCCAAGGATGCTATGAAGAATCTATTATGTTAGGCACGAATCACCATACCTGACTCCAAATAAGAGCCATTGTAATTGGGACTTATTTTTCTAAATAAATAAATAAATAAATAAATATATATATATATATATATATATATATATATATATATATATATATATATATATATATTTGGTACAGGGTCTCACTACTCAGCTCAAACTCATCATGATCCTCTTGTCTCAGCACCCCTAGTGCTGGGACTACAGGTGTGTACCACCAAGCCCAGTTTTAGTGGCTGGCACTGCATGCCTGGAACACGGCATGGCACATAGTACTGGCAATTAAACCCGGGTCCTTGTCTTGCTAGGCAAGTGCTTAGACCGCTGAGCTATCTTCTCAGCCTCTGTAGTGGGCGCTCTAAGCATTTCTCATTGTTCCACGTGGCAAAGCACAACTGTGCCATATCTCAATTACTCTTTCCTCATTGCTGGGACAAATCCCTGATACTGAAAATGAAAGAAGGCAAGGTTTATTTAGCTCACAGTTACTGGAGGTTTTAGTCCATACTCAGCTGGCTCCAAGACAGAGCAGCACATGGCAGAGAGCAGCAGTTCATGGTGGTGGCAAGGAGCAGAGATTAAAAAAGGGCAGGAGCAGTGGCAACAATGGCAACAGAGAAGAAGTCTGTCTCTCTTGGCTGCGTTCAGGTTATATGCCCTAGACGGGGTGTAGTACTCACACCCAAATCTCTGCGGTACTAAGACCCATAATCACAGTGGATCATGAATTAATCTCAAACTCTAGAAGTCCTTGGACCATGATTGCATGGGGCTTTGGGTGGACAACTAGACAAAATCATCATACCCCTAAACAAAGGATGGCAGAAGCCTAAAGTGATAAGAACCATGCATGGCAGGATATTAGAAAAAGATGGTGGTACTGTTTGAGTTCCACTTGGAGGCAGGGTAAGGGCCCACACAGCAAGGACACTTTCATGTAGAGAAAATGGGCTTGGCAAAAACACAGAGGGAGAAAAAGTGCAATGCTTATTTAAGGGCAAGCAAATAGGTCAGATTGGTTGAAGTATAAAGTCTAGGTAGAGGAAATAGTAAGAGATAGGGCCAGAAAGGTAGATTAGGGACAAATTACAGAGGGCACTGAATACCAGACTGATGAGTGAGTGCCATCTTCAGTAGGCAATGGGGAGCTATCAATGGCTTTAGAGTCCTAGACTGGTGTGATCAAAGTAGTACTTGGAGAAGATTAATTTGGTGCTAGTGTATAGAATGGATTAGAGGGTACGGAGATGATACAGAGTTCAGTACATAAAAGGTACCTTGTAAATGTTTGTTGAATAAAATACTTGAATAGAAAACAGAAGAGGCCATTTCAGAAGTCTAGGTATGAGATGATAAAGGCCTTAAGGAGGTAACAATGAAGAATGAAGAGCACAGGAAGAATGCTTGTACGCTAATACAGAATACACTATAGTCCGAAATGACCTGCTGTGCAGAGTGAAGGAAAGAAAGTCATTATTTGCTCTGAAGTTTGGAAGGTGAGCTAGCAGGGAGTTGTGGGCCCACCCCTGTACTGGCCAGGTCAGAAGAGGCTGTGCTTGTGGCTCAAGTATATGAGAGTCTTTGACTTGGGAATGTGAATTGTAGCTCAGGGATGGAGGGATCAGGACTGGAGAGTGTGGCCTGGAGGGATGGGCTCCTGCAAGAAGTTAGGATGGAACATATTGTGTGTTGTCTCCCTCCTGATCTTAAGTAGTGGTCACAGTATAGCCCTGGGATGAGAAAACTGAGGAGACACAAACGTGGGCAGAGAAATGTAAGGTGAGTTATGATGGGATCTGGCATTTAAAGAAGAGGAGCGTTTAAATTAACAAGGTCCTGAGAGTAGGGTCCTGGGCTGCAGACACCTGGGGAAATGCCAGAGCTCAGAGTGTACTACAAGATCTAGTGACTGAGTCCTCACTGCTGACTTTGGACACCACAATTGTGATGAACACAATGGTTTGGGCAATTGTCCACCCAAAGACCCATGGTTTCAAGGCTTGGAACCCTGAGTGGTAACTAAGGGAAGAGAGGAACCCTTTGGAGTAGGGCCTTGTGAGACAATAGCTTTTAAGTTTTGGGGTGTGCCATGAAACAGGACTGTGGGGCGCTGTTCTCCTCTTTCTGTCTTATTTCTGTCTCCTGGCTGATGAGATGAGCATTCTGCCCCTCCACATACTCCCTCTATGACTTATTGCCTTGCCAGAAAACCCAAACCATGTTGGATTAGAACCTCCAACACTGAGGAGGAGCCAAAGCACTTTTGTCTCTCTTTGCAAGTCAGTTGCCTCAGGCATTTCATTCTAGTGATGTTAAGTTTTCCAACACAATAAGCTTTGGGGATTTTGTACTAATTCATGTATCAGATACCATGTTAGGATAGGAGTCTTCAATCCACATGCATATTTTTCAAAACTTCTTTACCCCACCCTTTCCCTAGTAATTCCTCCTGGGAGAGACATGCCGGTTTCTTCCTCCTCTTCCATATGTCAGGAAAGGACCTTTAAGAACTAATTGGTGTTATGTAAAACCTCAAGGACCATGAAATTCCATCATCCAAGTAATGGAAACATGGAGTCGGAATCAGTTTCTTCTAGGCTGGCTGCCTGCTGTCCTTCTGGCCTGGTTCCCTTTTCATCCATGTCCTGAGTTCAGTGCCATTTTAAACATCATGCTTCATGTTTGAGAGTTGTCTCTATAATAATCTCTCTGTTTTTATGAGGACTACTTGGTTGCAGGTAATAAAATGACCTCCTTCAGGAAAGCGAATGAATCTGCACGTGTAACTAGGATATTCTCCTACTACTTCATCAAGGGATTCCTACAATGAGACTGGGATTCTTTCTTCCCATATGCACACTGTGTACCTCTTCATTGTTTCCTTCTGCAGAGAAACTGTTAGGCATTAGAGAAGGTTTACATCTGTGGCTTCCTCCCATCACACTCAGACTAATAACAAATCCTGGGGAAGAACTCTCATTAGCTGGACACGATCTCATGCTTATCTTTACACCAATCACTGTAACCAAAGGCATGAATAACAATGGTTGGCTAGACCTGGAGGACATGACCCCTGTTGCTACTAAGGATGACCAACAACTCAATAGAATCATATGTTTAATATAGCAGAGAAGCCGTTCTCCAGAGAAAGGAGAAAAACAAGTAGGTGATGGTGGCGGCGCCAATTCAGTCATAGCCTTCCAGTCATACTCCATTTACTTGGACAACAGCCTCCAGTCTTCCCACCTGGACCGTGCCTGTAGCTCTAATTCACCTTCTCCTCTTGGCCCCCAAATCAGAGATCTGAGAGCTGAAGTGAAAGCTGAGATGCAAGAAGGCTCTCCTTCCTCTTCTCTGGGTTGACTCTGTGACAGCCATCACCTGTGCAGGTGTCTCCTGATTCCCCAAGGCCTCGGGCTGGAGTGGCAGGGGAGGCTTAGATCAGGGCAGTGATGTGTTGGCTGAGGTGTGTGGGAAGAGAGGAAGAGCCAGCCCAGGCTGCTGAACCAGGCAAGATGAAGGAGCACTGAGGCAGGAGCCTGAGGGTAGATTGCCCACTTGCTGCCTGAACCTGGCAGGAGGACTTGCTGCTTGCGGAGGGCCTGGGCTGACTTGTTCTGTGACCCTAGGCTACAGACTTAATTGCTCAGGGCTGCTTCCCCTCACTCTCTCATCTGGCAAGCAGGAATAATGACAAGACCCAACTAGCAGAAGCTGTGCCTTTCCGGAGGAAAAGTTGACTTGGAACTTAGTGCTGTGGAAACTGGCTTCCAGACCACACCATATCCCAAGAGCCCCTGGGCCTGGGCTTCCAACCCATCTGGCAGGGCACAGGACTCTGAATCTCCTTGACTTAATATTTTCCGATTTCAACCTTCTGAGCTGTGTTACTCCAGCAGCTGAGCTGGGAAATGAATAACCCTTTTCACACTAATGGTTTAGAGTGGGTGTGTGGTTTCCAAGGTGCTTACAAACACTTGCTTCAGAGCTGGGGTTTCTAGTGCCAAGAAAGCCTAGATGTGGCATTGGAGCTTTAGAGCTGGCATATTTTTATAACCCTCCGCCCCTTAGGCCCCTCCTCTAAGGTTCAGACAAGGAGCAGCCATATGATGTTTGCACACACAGAACAACCAGATTACACATCAAGGAGCTAGGTAGGACAGGCAGGCAGACAGTCAAGCTAAGTGGTTGGTTTTTCCTACAAACCACAGCAGACAGCAGTCTTCACACTATGTGATGTCCAGCTCCAGCACTGCGGCTATCAAACTTTAATATGATTCTGATCACTAGGAATGGTAGAAAAATATGTATTCTAGGGTGTCATTTCCAGAGAATAAGAATGAGTAGATGTGGGAAGTGGGGGAGTGCTGTGCATTTTCAAAACACAGCTCAGGAAATTCTGTATTGGGTAAGAGGGTGGGTCTCTGAGACTTTCACCCATGTGTAATTGGAATGGCTCAGCTTTTATATGCTTTGTACCCTGAGGGTATAGGCGAGACTACAGTAGAAGAAAGGGTCCCATGGTGGAAAACTAGGTTGAAAATTTCACCCCAGAACAATCTAATTACCTGGGTAAATTTGGAGCTCATGCTTTTACCTTCATTTTTAAAGCCTAAGGCATCTATGATCCGATCTTTTCAGTGGGGTGTGAGCCATAGGCTGCTCATATCTCCAGCATGAAAACACACTTCCCACATTCTCACCTTGCCGTTCATGCAATCAGTCCCATAAGCCCTCTTTCCTCTCTGTTCTTCCGAAACTTTCTTGTTCTTCAGAACCCCATTGGAGTCCTCTTCTCGCAGAGAGCCTTGGAGGACTATGGCAGAGACCAGACCTTCCAGTCTGTGAGAGGTATGGGAGGTGCTGATGGAGGGGGAGAAGTACAGGGGGCACACCCTGAGCAATCTCTCCAGCATAGTTCTCTGTCTCTGTCTTTGTCTCTGTCTCTCTCTTTTGCAGAAAAGATTGAATCCAGACCTTCACAATGACTTACATGTGGGCCCTATTTTTGTTTTACATTCTGAGACATGGCATACTTACCAAATTGTGCAGGTGTGTGACCCTCCAGCTTCAGTCTCCTGAGTACTGGCAGTACAGGAGCATGCCGCCACTGCTGTCTCAGCATGGTACGTCTTCAGGATGGGTGCAGTGCCTCTGGACAGGATGACCTAGAAGCTCAGAGGAAGTCCTGCCATGACCCTGGGCCTTGGGTGTGAAATGCTGGCCCAGGGCAAGAGGCCGAGCAGGTGGAGCACACTGCGCTTCTCTACTCAGTCACATCTCACTGGCACAGGTCCTGCACTCTGGCCTTTGGCCAGTGAGGTGAAAAGCTGCTAGGCTGACAGTGGTGAGTGAGGATGGAGGAGCCAACCCAGCCCCAACTCCTAGCAAAGCTCCAGGCACTTGCAATTTGGGAGGAGGAGCAGGGGGGAGTGGGGAGCTTGGAATTCTTTCATCCCTAGAGCTGTCAGCCTGACCAGAATGGGCATTCATTTTGAGAATAAATAATCAACTCAAAAAATGTACCAAATTCATTTTCAAATTGGCTTGTCAGACACACGTTTGCCCAGGACAAGTTGGTTGAATAAAATGTATCTTGGGGAGCAAGGTGAGCCAGCCTGTCTCATTCCCTTAGGGACATCTTGTAAATAAGGGCCATTCTGGAGGCCGGAAGCAGAGAATTCCCCAGCGCAGATTGGATTCTGGCTTTGTCTTAATGAACGTCAATATTTATTACCAAAGGCGTTGTGCTCCTTGGAGTGATAGAGCATTTCCCCATATCGCCTATGCCTGTCGCCTTTCCAGGTACCAAATGCTATGTAATTGCTGCTCATAAAGGTGGCAGACACTATTGCCAGGGAAACTCACTCCTGGCTGTAAATCTTCATAATCAAAATCAGCAGAGCTTTGCTTCTGGTTTGGATAGAACACCTCTGAGGCAGGGCCCACCCAGATTTTATTTGATTGTCCTGCTTTGCTAAGAAGATCCCCGAATACTCTTTGGCAAGGTGGGGATTTTTCTAAGGCATTGAGAATGGAATCCTGAATCAACAAGGTATAGGAAGGCTGAAAGTGGTGGAGGTTATAGCTCTTGCTTCAACTCAGGGCTGAGGGAAAGTGCATCACTCATACATTTGGGTGGGTCCCTTAGGGCACCAGTCCAAACTTTTCCCACAAGTAGGGATGGCAAGGCTCAGAGAGAGAGGAGGCCTTAGTCAAGGCCATACAGCTCTCAGGCCAACACCTCTTACATCTTACATTTGTCCCTACCACCTCCTGGGACTGAATAGTGAACAACCTGACCTGGCTGCTGACTGCGAGATTTGGTGGCTCTCAGCTGGAGATGGTCATGGATTCCTGCTACTCTCCCTCCTTCCTTCCAGCCTGGTTTCCTGGAGCCCATCCTGACAGGTTGCTTTTCTCACCTGGTGTAAGCTTATGGCTTGCCCCAGCCTTTCCTGGGAAAATCTCTAGAAAACAAACATGAATTCTGCCCCCAAGCCAAACATTCCTGGGAATAGCAATCCCAGCTGGAGAATTTGTACAAGGAAACGGAGATTCTTTCCAGCTTGTCAAACCTATCCTGACAAAAAGAAATCATCAGTTTGTGTCTACTAGCTCCTTGCTCTGGGGTGCATCACTCCATAGGGAGGCTTGGAGGCACAAAGGAGACCCTAAAATGCCAGAACACAGAGCACAGGCTGGGATGGAGTTCAGCTTTGAGTTTAGCTTCCTTTCTGTCTGCCAACTTGCTAAGGACAGAGATGGCCTCTGGGCAGAGACACAAAATGGGTTTTCAAGAGTGATGTCATGTGGTTCTCAGACACCAGATCGCTCCACGGAAACTGCCTTGCTGTTGTTATGGGAGTTATGCTAGAGAGAATTATAACTTTTGACAATGGGCATCTCATCTTGCACAGATGCGTCCTTTATAGAATCTGCCAGCAAGATTACAGCAGCATCAGAGTGTAATGGGAAGAAGAGTCAATAATGCTGGGGTTATTGATTGTAACCAGACCCATTCTTCTTTTTTAATTTATATTTTATCCACTTTTTTCAACCTTCTGTTTTTTTTTTTCAAACCTATCCTGACAAAAGCACCTGCTTGATCAAATGCAGTTGATTACATTTTTAAAAATGGCATGAGCAATTCAATGCCCTTTGGAAGCCTAGGACAAGGCAGTTGTTCAAGGCCACCAGGGAAGGTACGTGTGTATGGCACAGGGCAAGGGAGAACGGAAAGGGAGGGGAAGGCATGGTTCACGGGTAGACAAAAGGGAGCCTTGGTCAGGTCCCCATGGCTGAGCCTGAAGCAAAACGTCCATCCTCTGACCCCAGCAGAGTTCGGCTTTCCCATTATGTTGTATCTCCACTGGGTGTTCATGCATCCTGGAGTGGATATTTACATCCTTCAGAGCCTGCTTCTTCCAGGAGATCTTTTCTGATAAGGTAAGTAGAGATGCTAGGTGGGTTACAGCAGATGGAATGTACCACCCACCCCCACCCACCCATATACACACACAATGCACATGCATGCACACACATGCGTGCACACACACACACCCTTGTGTACACTCAGCAAGTGTTTTCCCACATAGTATATCTTCATGTCACACAATATTTATGCATCAGACACTGCTGAAAACCTGATACTCACTTTTAACTGTTGGATTGGCTTGTGTGGGGGTGAGGTGGAAGCTTGCAGTTTCTAACATATCGATTACACAGATTTGAGGCTCCCAAAATCCTATTTATTTCTAATGCCTACATACTACAGGACATTTGCTGCAGAATGTGTCAAGGGCTGAATGATCACTGGCACATCTCTTCTCATTAAGAAGTGGCCAGGGCCATCTCGAGGTGCTGTTTCAACATCTGATCCAATTTCTAAATTGTCCTATGGCTATTGTGCCACTTGTTTCTCTTCCAGCGAATGAGAACTCTGGACTCTATTTTCTGCTATTGGCCATAAACTAGTCTCAGCATACCTAAGATCAGAGACAGCCCCGTCCAACTCTGTCATTTTCCAGAAGAGAAAACTGAGTCCTAGAGAGATTAAAATAACCTGCCCCAAGGCCAGCATCTGTTTGAGGCTAAAATCAGGACTGCATCCGCGCACTTATCTAGTGCAGACTGATTTTCTTCCTCTTGATTTCATTCTCTTCCATCGGTGCTAGTAGAGCTACCGGCCGGTGTCTCCCATGGATACGATCAGCCTCTTTTCAGATTTGCTCAGCTGCATTCATTATAGGACATGCTCCCTGCTTATCCTTCTTTGTTTCTAGATGGATCTGAAGGTGGCAGGAGCTTGAAAGAGGTACAAAAGACAGAGATAGAGACAGAAGTAGTTTCCTCATCATCCATTGGCTGGTGCAATTGCTTCCTTCTAGATCAGGCTGCTGCTGTTGACATTCTATAGGGTTGGGGTTTGAGGAGCCGATGTGACCTTGGGCAAGTCCTTCAACTGTGTTTTTTTTATTTGTAAAATAGGAATAATGATGATACGTTTTCTCCTCCCCACACCATACCAACAGTACTTTGTGAATTGGAATGTGCCACATTAACAGAAGAAACTTTTCAATGCAAAAATGAAAGTATTTATTTTAGAACAGTATTAGGCTTGCAGAAAATTGTGGAGATAGTTCAGAGTGTTCTCAGATGCCCGGTACTTGGTGACTTCTATTATTAACATCTTACATTAGCATGGTACATTTGTTGCAATTAATGAGCCAATATTGATAAATTATTATTATAAATGCCATAGTTGATTTAGTTTCCTTACTTTCTAACTCACTTCCATCCAGGATGTCACACTACTCCTGGTTGCTGTATCTCCGCCCCTCTGAGCAGTGACTGTTTGTCAGCTGTGGCTTCCTTTTGATGACCTTTTCAGGTCTAAGGAGTACTGACCAAGCATGCTGCAGAATGAGCCTCCAGTGTGGTTTCTTAGACAACTCTTTCATGATTAGACTGTAGTTACGAGTTCTGGGGAAGAGGCTACATAAGGAAAGTGCTAGCTTCCTTACATGAGAACAGGGATATATCCCCTCAGAAATTTTTAGTAAATATATTGTTAATATTCTGGAGCTGTACTTTACTACTGAGAAAGAGCAATAACCCACAGTTTCAATGGCCCTTAATTTCTGCATCACTGGACTCCCTCTTGGCCCTCAAGTAACAGTCTTGGGTGTTTTCCCTGAAATATAAGAGGCTCTTTCTTTCCTTTCTGTCACCTGGGTATGACACTAATGAGCTGTTAATAACATGACCATTACCTATGCAAATGAAGGAAGCCGGAAGTGGGAGACACTGGCTGCAGTAGCAATAAATCATGTTGCTCTAGTTATTAACCCACTCATCTGAGGTCCCCCACAAACTGAGCCCCAGAGCCCCTAGTTTTCTGGTTTAGTTGTATCAAGAGCTGGTTTCCTTGGAGACTATAGATGGGCTGGTGAATTTGTCTCAGATCTATTCTAGGGGATGCGGTAGCCAGGGGTCCATAAGGGAGAGTCTAATTCTCTAGTTGACTTCTGGCTCCTGTGTGCCCTTGAGCCAGTTCCTTGTATCCCCTGTGTTTCAGCTTCCTTTCTGGAAAAGAAATAGAAATAAAAATAAAGAATGGCTCTGGTGACTCAGCCTCTTCCTTGCCAAGTCATGGTCTAGAGCAGAGCTGGCAACCTTCAGAGCTTTCAGTGACACAAACAGCCCACCACAGCACACGTGCCTTGGGTTTTCTACTACTGAACTGGAGCAGATAGAAAGCTATAGGTTTCTAATCTGAATTGCCCTGCAATGATTATCCCAGTTCATCCTTTGTAGGACATGGTCACATACTAGTATTTTTGTCCCCAGAGAAGGCTGGAAAGAATGATGCCAAAGGCATGAATTCAGAAGAGCAGGAAGCCTGGAGCATGTCTGAGTGGCAACACAATGCACCCAGCTTTACCTCTCTGTAAGAGAGGAGTTCCCACTTGCACCGAGAAGCAGAAAAAGAACTCTGAAGTCAGAGATGATGAATCTGAGAAAGCGTCTTCTAGCTCCCAAGGCAACTGACTTGTTATGAACCTTTTCTTCCTTCCTTTACTCACTCTTAGGTCTCAGCTTCAGTAGCCTACAACTCCCACGTGGCATTCTCTTTCCTTCTATATGCAAATTGTTGGGGGGGGGGGGACTTCCTAGCACACTTTCCAGCCGAGCATGTTTATTACTGCACCCACATCAGCTCTCAGAACACTGACTGGATTGTGAGGCTCTGATTGATCAGAACCCTCCACTCTGAGGCAATTTGGGAAATAAGAAGAAGAATAAGGTTAGGTTTCAAATGCTAGTATAGTGAGTGGTAAAAGGCACACAAGGAGATAGTTTGTGTCTGGAGCCCATATATTTCTCTCCTTGTCCCTATTTTTATTTATTTATTTTTGGTGGAACTGGGGATTGAACTCAGGCTCTTGTGCTTGCCATGGAAGCAATTATTCCACTGAGCCATCTCCCCAGCTCCTCTCTCCTTGTCCCTGAATAAAATTTTCTACTTGGTCATAGACAGAGAAGTTGAATGACTATTAATGTGCCTTAGAAGGGGAAAGAATATGGTCTTTGTGCAGAAAGATGAGAAAGAGTGGGAGAGAATGAGACTGAAGTTCGGAGGGAGATGAGTCTTACTGGCTCAGTATCCTACTTTCTATTGCAGATAGAAGCAGCACGGGGACTCCTGTGGTTCCCATTTGCAGGTTCACACCTATATTAGGTGTGAGAAAAACTGTAACTTGATTCCAGTGGATATAATCAGGCAAAGATCACGGGATAGAAGGTTACAAATCAGTTGAATTCCAGTTAATCAAGAAGGAGATGATCCTGAGTGAGTCTGCACCAGGTGAAGGCTCTGCAAGGAGGGCTCGAGGCTCTCCCCAGATGCATGCCTCCTGCTCTCTTGATGGAATAGACCATCATGTTGAGGAAACTCATACAGCAAAGCATCAGGGTAGCCTCCAGGAAGTGTAGGCAACTCAAAATGGCACCAGAGATAAGCCAGGGCCTCGGTCACGTGGCTACAAGGAAGTGAAACCCTGCCAAATCCGTGAAGATTTGGAAGCAGTCTTTCCCATTTGGGCTTCCAGATGAGGATGCAGCCTGGTTAGTATGTTGACTGTAGTATAGTGAGACCCAAGCAGAGAGCCTAAGACACTTCTGGCTCCAGCCCCGTGGAAAAGCGTGAGACAACAAATGGAGGCAGTTTTACCTTGCTAAGTTGCTGGTAATTTGTTATGCAAAACCAGAAAGAGAATATTGCTTTCTTGGAGACAGTGAAAATTGCAGCAGCAAACACTGGAAAAAGACAAGTACTGTTTTGGGGAAGGATCAGTGTTTCGTTTCTGCTTTGGGAAGAGGGAGGCGATGGCACTCTCCCTTTCATAAACAGGGCCTAGCGCAGCGTAGTCAGTTCTCCTTCCTCAGCTATAGCTTCCTCAGGTCATACCCATTGGTTCTTGTCATGGACTGGAATTTTAAAAAGAAGAGAAACAGAGTTGACTGGAAATCAGAAACAAGCCTTATTGAGGTTTGTGCTTCACAGAAAGGTATTATCAATTTCCATGGTTGAAAATCCTTACCTTTGTGGGTTTGATTTTCAAGTTCTTCCTTCTGTTCCACTACATGTCTAACTATCCTTTGAACAAAACTTTAATCCCTGTTTTATTTAAAGAAAATTTAATAATCTAACCAGATTTATTTCTCCTGCTTGCAACAAAAAGGAATTTCGATACCTGACATTTTTTCCAATTAGCCTAATTGCCCATAAGTTCATCTCCATCAATACCCATCCTACTATTTTTCTCCTGAAACAAATATTTCAAACTTCTCTCTGGTTCCCTTGTTCCTCTAATCTTCCTGCCTTGTTACTGTCTCTGTTGCTGCCAATCCCGCTGAGGTTATGGCTTGTCCAGCCTCGACATTTTGGGTGGAGGCTGGCAGTGGTGAAGCAATGCCGGCTTCAAGGAGAGGGTAACCCGTTCTTCTCTTGGCTCCTCCTTCTTAGACACAAAATTTACTGCTTCTCAATTCTCCCTCAGCTCAGTGAGGTCAGACCATGACCTATAACAGTCTTCACTAAAGGCTGGAGTATAAAGGAAGTACCTGGGATCTAGCACTGGTGTACTTAGGATCCATCCAAGGTCTCAAATGAACCTTTACTGGGCAGCATCCTTGTCCAGTTGCTGTCTTGTTTCCATACAGTAGGTGCCATGTATTTTCCATGTCTCTTAATTCCAGCCTGACTGACTCTGTCAAAAATCATAATTTAGGAATTTTCTTTTCTTTTCCTATTTTTTTGTCCTGAGGTTAAGTTTGCCCAGGATGATTGATGGTAAATATACTACATTCGAGGGAATCCTCAACTTCCCTTTAAGGTTGTGTCTATTAACCTCAGACATCAATACACAGTTCCACAAGGCATTACCCAATCTTCCTCACTGAGGATTAACAGTATCATATGTCGACACTTACAGTCTAGTGTAGATTATATTGTGCTAGGCCTAGTCAATTCCATTCTTCATCTCAAAATTAAGGTCTACACTTCTGATCTTCCCATTTTTGCATGTGATTTTTGGAGCACAAATTAGTGCAGAAGACAACAAACATGTGGCTATGTCTCCCAAAAGCCAGGCAGACCTCTTCGAAAGGTCAGATTTAGAAAGAGAAAACTTTTCTAACCAAATATCTAGGGCAAATGTAGGATAAATTATTCTAAATATATAGTACTAATTAGGAAATTTAACAGTTAAATTGGAAACATCAGCACTTATGAGACCTCATAGCTCCCAGGTAGCTCTCCCTCAAGACTTTTTTCGTTTTTTTTTTTTTTTTTTTTTTTTTGCGGTACTGGGGATTGAACTCAGGACCTTGCTCTTACCAAGCAAGTACTTATTCTACTGAGCTATCTCCCTAGCCCATTTTTCCTGTATTTTAGGGAAGGGTCTACAGGGTGTTCAGGGTCTCACTGCGTAGATTGGACTCAAAGAGATCCTCCTGTTTGCAGCCTCCCAAGTGCTGGGATTACCGGCATGCACCACCATGCCCGGTCTCAGTGGCTTTCTCAGTGAGCTCTGGAGGGCAGGACTGGCACTACTATGCCTGCTTTTAATGTGATCTTGCCTCAGATTTGTTTTGCCAAAAGTTTCTTATGATTTTTCCAAACAAAAGAAAAAGTCGTTTCCCTCACAAGTTAAGTTCTAGTTTCCAATATGACTTGTGGCTGACTATCTGGTAAAGGGAGACAGGAGCCTTCAAGTAGGTGTTAAAAGAATGAATGCCAGTTCTGTTTCTGTCTCAGCCTAGTCATGTTAGTTTGAGGTGTCAGTAACCTGTCAAGAAACTTTTCTGAGCTACAGAAAGAGAAATGGGGATTGGTGAAATCCAGGGTGTCTCCTGTCCCCTAGCATCTATGCTTACTGGGAGTTAGTGGGGCAGGGATACCAGGTGAAAGAAGGCCTTAGTACTTTATTTCAAACTGTAATGCAGTAGGAGTTGAAAGTCCCTTGTTTCAGTTTTTCTGTTGATGCCTGTGGAAAGTCAAACAGGGACTTCCACATGTTACTCACTGCAAAATTTTTGAAGGATGGGAGCCGACCTCACTTGCAGAGGAGCAGTCCTTTCTGTATACTCCAGTGCCTTTGAGTCCCCACTATGCAGGCAGGGCTTGTCTGGCTTGAGAAAGAGGGGCAGCTGTGAAAGCATTGCCAGGTTAGTGTGGATCCAGGTAGGAACCCCTCCCCGTTCCAACTCATGTGTATTCTGTATTTGGATTTTTTCTTTGGCACGTGTTCTGTGTTGCATCTGGCTTCTCTCTGTTTTTAGGACTGTGGGAGCGTCTTGCTTCTTGCTTGTCTCCAGGCCCTGGTAACTGGGCTGTGTGATTTGGTTATTGCTCATTACTTTTTTAATTTTTAAAAATCTTGTATTTATTTATTTGGTACAGGGTCTCATTACATAGTTTGGACTCTAATGATCCTCTTGTCTCAGCCTCCCCAGTGCTGGGATTATAGGCGTGTTCCACCAAGCCTGGTTTCGTGGCTGGCACAGCGTATGGTATCAGAAATAGAACCTGTGTCCTTGTGCTTGCCAGGCAGACACGCAGACCACTGAGCTATCTCCCCAACCTGACTGCTCACTACTTTTTAGAATACTCTGAGCACCTTTCCTAATGTATGGGACCATTTATGCCTGTGGAACCCTCCTGTCTGAGGGTTCTGCTTTCCTATGGAATGCCTCTTGCTTTATTTTTATCATGCTTGGGATCAGGGACACATGTTAGGCCAGAAACTGGGGATCCCGGATGAACCATTGCCCCCTGCCATCTGCTTCCGAGGAGAGGAAATCGTTAAACTCATTTCTAACAAAAGCAGGATCCCCTGGTGCCATGGGCCACGTCGGTGCAGGTTGGCTTGCAGTGGTGCATGCTCCGTACCTGCCTGTCCAGCTGTATTTGCCTGTACACATCATGTGGTGCCAGGCAAGCTACTTAGCAACCACTCCGGGGAATGATTAGATCTTTTGGCGTGTTTGTCTTAGAATCTGTCAGGGACCTTAACATCAAATGGGGCTTTATCCTCAAGCACACATCCAGGCATCTATCCAGATCATTACAAAAGCAGAGTGAAAGAAAGAAAGAGAAAGAAAGAAAGAAAGAAAGAAAGAAAGAAAGAAAGAAAGAAAGAAAGAAAGAAAGAAGATAGTGAACATGTAGGAATATATTTTTGTAGGAATATATTTCTTCCTGTTCTGTAATTGCTAGAGTTCCATAAAGCGAGGTAGAGACTGAACGTACTCTGTACTGGATTTTCTACTGCACTGTCTGTCATCTGACACTCTCTGGCTTGGTTTATAGTATCTTCATTTGGCTGGGGAGATACCTCAGTAGAAGAAGCACTTGCCTGGCAAGCGCAAGGATCTGAGTTCAATCCCTGGTTCTGCCAAAAAAAAAAAAAAAAAAAAAAAAAAAAAAAAAAAAAAAAAAAAAAAAAAAAAAAAAAAAAAAAAAAAAAAAAAAAAGACTATAGTATCTTCACTTATCCAAGTTGCTGTCAGAAACTGCAGCATCTTCTCTAACACAGCCTCTTTCTGCATTCTTCCAACATGTCATTGTCTGCTACATCGGGTCATCATCATATCATCCTTATAGGGCTCTAGAAATAATTTCCATTTTATAGGTAGGGACTGAAGCACAAGGCACAGAACTCTTGCTGAAGTCACTGAGCTATTAGGTGGGAGATCAGTGTGTTACCCCTTGTTTTTCTTTGGGACTCCTGGAATGAATGACTTAACAGCCAGCCAGCCAGGTACCCTTGTGCCTGGTTTGTTAATGGTGCTAGTGGAGCAGCCACAGTTTGTATTCTAGAACCCTCTAACCTAGTGAAGGGAGAGAGATAAAAATAGACAAATACAATGGAGGAATTTTATGGTTATATGAGAGGGCAGCAAAGAGAATGGCGAGCTCCTTGAGGTGACAAGAAGCACTTTACCCAGGAAGTGACTTGTGATTTGATTTTAAAGGATGGGAAAAAACAGACTGGAAAGGAAAGAGAATCATGGCAGAGGAATGCACAGGAAAAATGCTATAGAAATAAGAAGGGGCATCTGTGGAGAATTATGCACCCCTCTGCCTGGTGATGGGGACCAGCCTCAGGGGGCCTTGAGGAACTGTACAGTAGAGGTGCCCCGTGAGGCCTCTCTGCTTCATCCTAAAGAACTGAGGAATTGCTGAAGTTGGAATGGGAAAGTCAGCAACCAGGAATGTACTGCAGAGGACAAGCCCCCGTGTGTGTGTGTGTGTGTGTGTGTGTGTGTGTGTGTGTGTGTGAGTGTGTGTGTGGTGTGAGTGTGTGTGTTGCATGTGATTAACTGTGGTTGGATATGTGTGAGTGTGCATTTATATGAGTGGTTGTGGGGATGCAGGTGAGTGGGTGTGTGTGCCTATTATGTATGTGAACACTAAAGCGATGGAAAACCATTAAGAGGCTTTTCCAATTATTTAGAGAAAAAGTGCTAGAGACCTGGGCTGTGGCAACAGCAGAGGAGATGGTGAGGAGGCAACAGATGTGACAAATAATTGTGTTAGACAATGGACCAGACTCAGAGACAAATTAATTGCTGGGGGAGGTGAGGAAAGGGGAGGTGTTTGCTACAATAATGATGAGGCTTCTAGTTAAATAACTTGAGTGAATGATGGTTCCATTAACTCAGATAAAAAATGTGCACGAACAATGAGGTTAGTTTTGGACACATTGGAGGAGAATGACATAGATGCTGGGGGTGGATGCAGCTGTTTTCTGAGCATTAGAGAGAGGGAGGATTTTGCTGGGGCAGTGGTCAGAAAAGAAAGGGGGTATACCAGGACGGGGTCAAGACCTGTGCTAATGTTCCTGGCCAGCAAGTTAAGCTTGGGCTGGAGAAGCCCCAGCTCCATCTGCAGAGCTGGTCCCCATTCCCAGCTCTCTTGTCATGTTAACGCCCCTCTCTGCTTGTCATGAGTCAGGCACTGACAGCCTCAATGGTGTTGGCGATTTATCAGCGAGTGGAAAAAGATAATTGACCATCATCTCACCTCACCTCGCCTCAGCTGATAGAGAGAAATTTAACTGCTTCATTCCTCTATAATTTCATACAATTCTCCATCTTTTTCTCCCTCGTTTTTACTCAGAAGTTTACAAAAGTGATTGATGATTTGCTATCAAATATATAAAAAGAAACTAAAATATCATTGGACAGTTTAACAGCCTTTAAAATATAATAGTCTTTCTGGCTGGACATCCACAGTCGCCAGAGAAGCCCAGAAGGTCAAGCTTTAATGAACTGGTGAGAATTAGAGAAGGAAAGTGAAAGTGATCAATGCTCTGAGCTGGCTCTCCAGTCTACTGACCTTGGGGGAAGAAAAGATGTCGTTATTTATGGAACCCTGCAAGGAATGTTCACCAGGCTGTCACAAACCACTGGGGAGAGTGGTGAGTCGGATTGCAATAGAGAGCTGATGGTCCTGGGTCACAGCAGGCAGAGGAGGCTGCAGGCTAGTAGCTGGGTCTTTGCTTGTATTCCCACGATATCCTGGAGTTCTTCCCTTCTTGTAGAAGACTTCCTCCAACCTTGCAGCTCCGGGACAGTCCTGCCTTTGACCTGCCCCCGCCCTTCCCTTGCCATCATTTTTGGTCCCTGGAGCCCTCTGAATTGCTTCCTTACATGTGTGTTGGAGGAAAAGAATAACTGTTTATATAAACATCTACATTTATCAGTATGATGCAACAAGATGAGGGGGAGAGGGGTGATTATCTTCTTTAGGCCACCTACTGTGTGCCATGTGCTATTCCAGGTGTTCTAATGTTTATTGGATTGTCTCTCCAACCCTTGAGGTAGTTACTATAACATGGTTACTATAGCTGAAAAATGCGAGGTTCAGAAGTTGTGAAACACAGTCCCAGTGACCCTACCTGCTGGAATTCATGCCTTTATGTAGTGCCCTCCTCTGGAGGCTGGGCAGGGCCAATGGACTTGCTTCTAACAGAATATGGCAAAGTAATGGCATATCACTCCCGAGGTTAGGTCATAAAAAGACTGCAATTTCCATCTTGTTCTCTTGTTGGCTCCTGCTGCTGGATCCCTGCCACCATGGTAGGAGCTGCTTGACAGAAAAGTCTGAGGGAAGCCCCCAGCCGACAGCTGGAGCTGAAGCAAATGCTGGTAGCAGCCTCATGAATGAGCTCACTTAGGCCTTGAGTGAGACTGTAGCCTCAGCTGATGCCTGGATCACAGCCCATGAGCCCCAGAGTGGCAGACCCAGCTAAGGCAAAGCTGAACTCCTGGCCCACACAATAGCAAGATGATACTTGCAAATTGTTTTGGAACAATATAATGTATTGTTTTTGGTGTTTGGACAATAGATGGATAATTCAAAATACTTAAATAAGATGTACAAAACAAAACTTTCCATGATACTATTTTGACTTTTAAAAAGATGGGCATGTGCTTGTGTCTCCAGGAAATTCGTGTTTACTAGGCTATGGAATCCCAAGATGTGCAGGGGGCCAAGGTTTCATGGAGAAGCTGTGAGGCTAACTTTACCCCATGGCAGCCTTCCAGTAGGGTTAGGGAAGAGATGGCCAGTGACCACCCTTCCCCCAGAAAGCGCTTTCCCCTCAGACACATTGTACTTGAGAGCTTCTGCCCACAAACACTCCAGTTGATTTAGGCACCTTCGCTTTTTAATTTTTGGTAGCTTTCAGAGGAAAAGAGAAAAATAAGGTTAGTTTCCTGAAGTGTAATTGTTTCAGGCAGTTATTTATTAATGAAAAGGAACAACATGTCAACAAGGCCCGGGTTTCTCTGTAGAACTAATGTTAGCTGAGACGCAGGTTATAAGAAAGGTAAGCCCACTGTCAGTCTGCATTTGTCCAGTTTCATGGGCCCCAATTAATTACCTGTGCTCTGGGCCTAGGGGCAGGGCACAATCTTTACCACCTTTTCAGTGAGGGATGAGGAGCTCTGAGTGATAAGATAAGAGAAGCACCACTTGTGACGTGGCTCTCCTTCAGAAGATGATCCTTGGAGCTTTCTTCGAGATTTTGATGACTTGTTCCCAGTCTGGGCCCCATGACGGGGGAAAAAAAGGAGATAAGGATCCATTATTAAAGACAAGGGGTGCAGAACTTTGACTTTAGCTGTCACTGGGTTGTGTTGATGCATTGTATTTGGAGCCAGTGAGATTATAGGGACTTACTTTAAGTTTCCTTGTGTAATAAAACAGAATTATAGCATGTAGCTAATAGAGTCTATAGAAGATGAAATGTGGTGATGTATAAATCACTACAAATGGCATGCATGTAAGTGCGCATGATGTCTGGATCCATGTCTAGGTCTGTGTGTCCATGTGTGCACATGCTTCTATACGTTCCTAGGAGTTTGGCCATGTTGGGGCTAGCCTCATGGAGGGACTCCTAGGAAACCAAGTGATTTATCTGATGAACCTCTTGACCAGAAATTAGAAAGGATGTGTCACTGGTGTTTTCTGCTACAATTAACTTAATTCCTGAACCCGTGAAGGCAATAATTATTCCTGAACCAGGATGGCCCTATAGTTTTCTTCTGTCACCAAGGATTTGGGCATGCCACCATCATTGGTGTGCGGACATTTCCTCTCTGCACATTGCATTATTATCAGAAGATGACACACTCAGGTCATTGCTCAAGCTTCTCTCTTATGAGGAGATGCATCTCATAGCATAAGTCTTACCTGGACACTTAATTTTGGAAAGCAAATTTTTTTCTCCAAAGCCCCTGAACAGAATTACTCTGCTGTGCAAATTTGGTCGTACAGCTTCTCATACTACATGGAGACTAGAGAAAGCAAGAACATACTCTTTGACTGTCTGTTTGTTCATCTATAATAGCATGGAAGCAGATTGAAGGGAGTTAGATATGGCTAAGGTCTCTAATCCACAGGGCATCTAAAGAACATGAATATTAGAGCAAAAAGGAACCTTGGAGTCTTATGATTTAACCCAGCAAAAGAGACCTGAGGTCCAGAGAGATGTATAGATTATTGAACTCAGAGACTAAATGGGCACTATCTATTATACTTAGAATGGGGCAGCCATGGGATATGTCCATCTTCACAAGGATTATAGGGCTATGCAAGGCCCTGATCTCCATATCCCTCCCCCAATAGTTACACAATTTTCTAGAATAAGAGGTAAGGGGCCAGGGAGATGGCTCAGTAGAATAAGCACTTCCCTGTCAATTGCAAGGGTCTGAGTTCAATCCCCGGTTCCGCAAAAAAAAAAAAAAAAAAAAAAAAAAAAAAAAAAGAGTAGAATAAGAGGTAAATTAAATTCTGAAGATAAGAGGGAGAGTGTGTGTTACAAATTGACCTCCTTGACATGTTCTGGTCTGTGGTCTGTCTGCTTCGTGGCCTGGAGGATTTAGGGTGAACAAGCTTTCTGAAGTTCAAAGACCACCTACTTCTTCCCTGTACAGTCACGAAGCATTGCACAATGCGCGGGAGCTGTGGGGGGCTGTGAAGGCCGGGGGAGGTAATTCAGACTCAGCGTGCCGGTATCTGGTACGCATCCAGACTTTGCCCGGTACCAAGCTAAGTCATCTGGTAGACAGAAGACAGATGCAACCCGCTTCAATTCAATTTGACTCAACTAACATATGTTGAGCCTGCTTGTCCCAGGCATGATAACTGGCTGATGCTTTTCTCTTAAGTGCACGCAAGAATAGATAATGCTGTAATTTAAATATTGAATATACCCCAAATGCCTATGTGTCAAAGATTTGGTCCCCAGAGAGGAAAGTGGCACAACATTTAGGAGGTGGGACCTAGTAGGAGATCTTTAGTATTGGGACAGTGTCCTTGAAGGGAACTGTGGGACCTTGACTCTTCTTTCTGTCCACAAGGTGAGTGGGCGATGTTCTGCCATATTCTCTTGCTCTAGTGTGCTACCCTGCCCTAAGTTCAGAGTGACCAGACCAATAAATTATGGGTGGGAACCTATCAAACTAAGAGCCCAAATGGTTCCTTTCTCTTTACAGGTTAATTGTCTTAGGTGTTTTGTTATGGTGACAGAAAGGTGACTAATAAAGGACAACATAAACAGCTCACCCAAACACTATAAATGACTTGCTATAACATGAACATAAACAGAGGGCCATGGAAGCTTATTGGAACTAATCGGACGAACACTTTCCAAATAACTTTTCTAGAGCCCAAAAGAATGGAGAAAAGATTTCTAACATGAAGCTATCAAACAATCTGGAATGAAGAGACAGATACACTGAGCACTCAAAGGGTTACATATGGAGACTCAGCTAATACTGTGCAAGTTGAGAAGAAAATCTAAACAAGGACTGGGTCTTTAATTCAAAGAAGACTTCCTGGGGCCATGTGCCTTCCACTGGCCCTGGGACCTGGAAGATTCAACTTGGAAGAGGATCACAGGAGGGATAAAGGGGTGGTAGAACTGAGCCAAAATAAGGACAGTATGGGGTATGGTGGTATCTGGTGGGTACCTGGAAGGCTTACAGGACTTTTCTATCTCTGCTTTTCCATCAGAAAGGATTTGTTTTTCTGGCATTCCTCTTGGCCTTCGGGTGAAGGAGCTCACCCTTCGTGTCTATTCTTAAGAAGAAGTTATCTGAGCCTCTGCTGAGATGACCAGTGCTCCCTCAAGCCCAGCTATGAGGTCTGGAAAGTACGTAAAACACTGACTCTTCAGCCTCAGAAAATTAAAAGACTAAGTTAAGAATTTTGCCAAATATGAAAAAATCCTTTTGTCATTCGATGGGCCAATATACCTTTAAAGAATTATTTAACGTTCAATGTTCACGTCTGCCTCTGCATTATCTCTAGATTTTTCTTTCCAGGATATCTGAAGTTATTGAGAGCTCATGAAAGTTTCCAGATAAAAATGCAAGATGCTGAAGAATCAATAGCATATATTGAGTGCCTGTTAAATGCCAGGCACTATTCTAAATGCTCTGCTTTACATGCATAACTCAGTTAAGGAGGAAATGGTCCTGTTGCTGTGACTATTGAGTTCCCATTGACTGCAGCATAGAAATTGTGAGCTGGCAAAATGCAAGAGGTTAGGTGTACCAACACAGCATTTTCATAACAGTCAGGAAGGGATGTGACCACGGGGCCCAGGTTAATTGTTTTGCGCACCTCCCCTCCCTCTCTCTGCAGCCATTTCAGCATTTTCCCATGTACGGGCCACACTGTCCTGTCCCCTCGCCACTAACTCCCAGTAGGCGCCAGCTGATGAAGTCTTTCTCACATTCATTTCTTGGAAGCTTCTCTACCCAGTGGTGCGGCCAGTCGAGTTCTGAGTGGAGCCCTGCCTGGTGCACAGCGCAGTCAGGGCAGGAGCCCTGCGACAACCTCAAAGCGGGAGCTCTCCAGAATGATGTCTGGTTGTCATGACGGCATGTTGGAAAATTGATCACTTTACTCTGCCTAAAGAGAAACCTCCACATGTCACCACCAATCATGCAAACTAGACTCTTAAAATGAGATTAGGCTGAAACACAACCAATCAAACTTGGATTCTCCAGTGCTCTATGACTTCATTTAAAGTTCCAGTGCCAGCAGGATGAAAAAAAAAAAAAGAAATCAATAGTACATTTTCTTCATCATCAATTTTGCTTTTTGCTAAACGAAAATGTTTCTATTCCCTCCCTTGTTCCCTTCACCACAGAAGAGGAAGATGTCACCATTCCCTACCTTGCTATGCTGCCCCTACCTTTAGGTGACAGTCAAACTCCTGCAAAGAACAGCTCTGTAGGACAGAGCTGTAGGTGTGGCCTTTCTTTACTAATCACTCAGTCAACCAGATCTCGGCCAGTGCAACAGTTCTTGACTGACAGGGGTCCTGCAGCAGCAGCAGGGCACTACGGGTGCTCGGGGTTGCACTGACTCTCCAGTTCAGGTAGCTGGAGAGCTGACACTGTATTACTCCCAATGTGCTCATGGCCCAAGGGCGCCTTGTGCCAGGCTGAGGCCCTGAGGCTGTTGAAGGGAATCTGACAGGGAAAGTGGGCCTGTCGCACTGTGATGTTCTACCTGGGCTTTGGTTAATGAAGCACCAGAGGGCCTTTGCACTGTGTGACATTCTCCCCTGTTTCCAAGCAGAAGAACCAACAGGGTCTTGCTGAACAACAGAGAGGCCTCACGTCCCTGTCACTCCTTGAGTCATGCCCTGTAAGAGCTTCAGTGAGCTCCCTACTGACTGGCTCCACAGTGGTCCCAATCCAAGACTTTATTCACGCAGCCATATTGGGAAAGAAAGAAATGGAAAAATTTTCAATAAAGGGGAAAAATACACAGCTGCTGGACTGGAAACTCATTTCCGGAGAAGCTGGCGCCCATTGCTGTGCTTGCCGGGACGCTCCCAGCTCCAGCAAGCTCGACCAGTCACTTAATAAGTCATCGAGGACGTGTGGTTTAATTAACTTGCCCAAAATTTCTCCTTTCCCTTTCTCACTTTTGCTATTAATATTTTTCGATATCTGATAATGCAGTGTAGTTAATTCTTTCTGGCTTTATAATGAACACTGCCATAATGAAAAAGGTTAGCAGTGCTTCAGGCAGCTTTTAATTATCCAGCCAAGCAGGTAAAAGCACTTTATTCTTCCCTTTTTTTCCCCTTACTTAGCAATTAATGGAGGAGCTCCGTGGCACTTACTGTACCTTTTTTGTTTTCTAATGGATGATGCTGTGCAGAGTAGGGGGGCCTTACCGTACCCCTGTTACTACCAACTGGCACCTCAGGGCCCACGTAGTAGTCCTGGCCTCTAGTTTGTTGGGTAGAAGTGCTGTTCTGTGCTGGCTGCAGGTTTATCTAATGAAAAAGCGGAATTACTTAGAATTTTGTTATGGATTCCCTGTCTTGCACTTTTCTCTCTGCCTCTGTAGCCAGAGACTCCCGAAAATGGTTTTATAACCCAGCTGGTCTCTTTATTGGAGGCATTTTCCTAGTCCTTTTTAATAGAGTTTTCTTCCTCTGTCCTCTGTGACAAGAACAGCCATTGGGTCATTCTCCTTACTTTACACATAGAGAAACTGAGGCCCAGAGAGAACATCTGCTTGGCCTGAAGTCTTTTGTCCAAATGTGATGACGTCATCTTGGTGCGTGAAGAATAATGTCATCGTGTGAACTGTAAAACTACTTTATAGAAGGGATATGGGGTGAGGGAGGGGCTTTAAAATTATGTGAGTCACTTTCTCTTTTCTTTCTTTCTTTCTTTCTTTCTTTCTTTCTTTCTTTCTTTCTTTCTTTCTTTCCTTTCTCTCTCTCTCTCTCTCTCTCTCTCTCTCTCTCTCTCTCTCTCTCTCTCTCTCTCTCTCTCCTTCCTTCTTTGATACTGGGAATGAAACTTGGCACCTTGCACTTGCCAGGCAAGCACTCATGTCACTGAGCTTTATCCCTAGCCCATGAGCCACTTTCAAATCTGTTAATCAATAGTCAAAAGGGAAGTTTTTTTCTACCACTGGAGAAATTATTTGTATGATTCCTTCTCACTCTCCAAGTATGAGGCAGAAAGTCATCCTGGGACAGCACAAACTGTGTATGCCACACATATGCTCCTTGACGGCTTGATAAAAGTGGAATCTTTGATACTCTTTATAGACCTCTGGATATGGACTAGGCCAGTTTTCATGAGTGCAGAGTGCTCTGAGAAGGAGAACATAGAGACTCCAAGCTCTCTCAGACTCAAAGTGCAGGGTGGCCTAAAGGTTTATAGAATGGTCCTGTGCCCAGCCTATGCAAAGGACAAGTGCCTACAGCATGAGATGGGAACACACCAGGAGACAAGGCTCTGCAAGCCAGCCACCCGGGCCTGGCTTCCTGGTGATATATGTACTGTGAAAGAGGACCCAGCATCTAAGAATAAACTGAAAGAGATCACTATTAGACCAGGAGCCCCTTTAAAGATGGCTTATGACGTGACAGTCATGACTTAGGGGTGCTTGTCTAATGTCTGTTCTATATCCCCTTCTCAACAAGCTCATGGGAAGGAGGGTTGAAGGGTACATTTTGTGCTTCATACTAAATATCTGAACCTGTTCTTCCCAGATACAAGAACTTCTGGCTAGACAAAGATCACGACTGCTTTTGTGGTCATAGGGCCTGGGTGGTGAATGTAATAGATCCTCAGTACACACACATACTTTGAAGCTTTGGTCGCTTGTGGCCCCTGAAGTATGATCTTAATTAAGTTGAGGTTAAAATATCAACTTGACATTTTTATTGCCAGTGCAAACTTTAGCAGTAGCTAGCACAGTGCTGGATGTGCAAAGCTGACTGGAGAAGCTGCAAGAGATGCCCAGGACTCTGAACCTCCCAAAGATTCAGACAAAATTCTAGACTTAAATTTGCAGATACCACTGTGTTTCCATGTCCATGGGTCCATGCAACAGTAATATTGAACTGTGTCCCTGGGCAGTCACAGCCACACTGATGTGGGAGGAGCTCACTGCCCACTGCTCTGCCTGGCCTTGAGGACCCTGACTGACCTAAAGGCCTGAGAATCAGAGGTTCTGAGGCAATGTAGGGGAAGGTGTCAGCCATGGGGTGATACCCAGGCTTTTCTGCTAAGTGTTCACAGTGGTGAAGTCTGTCAAAACAGTTCCCTGAACAGTACTTTGACGTGTTCAAAACAATAGCACATCCATTAGCATAGTTGATTCAAATAATGCTTTCAAGTGCCAGTCAGGAAAATGTTCCATTCTTCCCATTTTACTTATGAAAAAAATCAAAAGCAACAAGAGGTTATCTCCCTCTATTAAAGAAAAGTTAAGGTTAGTGAGCAGTCTAGGGATGCTGGTAAACATTGAGGATGGGTAGCTTAAGCACCTTATGACAAAGAGGTGTGGACCCTAAGATGTCCATCATGCAGAGCTCAGGAAATCCTGACCCAGGCTCATGCAGCTGGTCAAAGGAAGTGTTGGTGGTTTGTAGGATTGCTGTATACTCATCAAACACCTACCATCTATTAAATATTTGTGGGACTACAGCGCTGCTGTAAGAGTTCACACCCATCAGCTCAATCCTGGGAGTGAAGCCCTGGGTGGCCTCATGTCGCTGCACTGAGACTCAATGTCTGTTCAAAAGTTACTTTCCAAAGAGCAGGTGGCAGAATGAGTGGTGTAACTGTGTCCTGCTGCTCAGAACCCTTTCCCATTGCCACCTTTCTCCATGCTCTCTACATCTTAATGCAAAGAAAGAAACCCTGCTCAATCTGGCCAGTGCCATGTGTAGAACAGTATTCCTGGTGGACCAGATGACAAGCTGGTTAATTTTCATGTGGTCATAAGCTGGAGAAAACCTTCAGATTTCAGCCTAATTACAAAAAAGAAAATTTTAAGAATATTGTCCCATTTTGTACTTTTCAGGGAAAAAAATTAAGATTTAGGGAGACCAGTGAGCTTCAATTATTCTATTCAGTCTTTCCTTTTTCTACCTACAACACAATAAACGTAAGCACCTAATTCATTCATTAGCCCAAGGTCTCACAATTTTTTTTCATCATGTTGGGTAGGTGATATATACCTATAATCTCAGCCACTTGAGAGGCTGAGGCAGGAGGACTATAAATCAGAGGCCAGCCTAGGCAATCTAGCAATTCCTGTCTAAAATTTAAAAAGGGCTGGGGATGTAGCTCAGTGTGAACGTCCTGGGTTCAATTTCTAATGCCACATAAAACTCCACATTTTGACAATCTGCACAGTCTTCTTTCACAAAGTTACTGACAGTCTATTGGCTCAAATAAGCCTAAAAAGTCATTATATAGTGATAGAAACACAGCCAGACTTTCATAAGAACACAGAAAAGTGTCTGCCACCAGTCTCTGGGGGATGGAAAATTGGACAAAGCCCCTGGGAGGTGATGACTGAGTGGAATTTTAAAGGCTGAGATTGAATTAGCCAAATTGAGAATGAGAGAGGGGATAACATGAAAATAGAGTGCATGGCACATGTTGGGATGTGCAGGCATGCAGGGCTGCTGGGTGGAAAGTGTATGTGGGGTGGGGCGGGGGAGTGGAGATGAAAACCATACAGGCAGACACCTGAAGGGAGACTTGCCATTGCGAGAGGGACAATGAAGAGAGGACAGGTTAATCTTCAGGACACAAAAATCTTAAGGAGAGCCACCTAATACTTCTGATTAGATTATGCTCAACCCAGGGGGAGACCAGGCTAGGAGATTGTGGCAGGACTTCCAGACAAAACTCTATACAGCTAGGAGTTAAGAAGGGAATGGATTAAAACATACTTGGCCAATAAAGTCAGCAGAAGTAGCTGTGTAGATTTTTTCTTTTTCTTTCTATTTTTTGCAGGAGGAAGGGTCTACAGTGTGTTCAGGGTCTCACTATTAGATCGGACTTGTAGTGATCCGCCTGTTTACAACCTCCCAAGAGCTCGGACTACAGGTGCACACCACCACACCCAGTCTCAATTGCCAACTCAGCATGCCCCTGGGGTGGGGCTGGCACTGCAGGCCTGGGGATCAAACATTCCGCCTCTGCACCTGCTTGCAGGTGCTTTAACCCACTAAGCTATTTAGCTGGCCCTTAGCTGCATTGATTTGGGAGGTGAAGGAGAAGGGTTAGTTTTGTTTGGACCTGTTGCATGAGGTGTGTCCAGCATATCCAGATAACTCCATCTGTTCAGTGGGCCACTGGATGTACAAGTCCAAGAGATGGCCTAGAGCTGGGACTTGGGCAGCCTCAGTGCAGTGAATTGGCCTGCTGTCTTCCCCAATGCAATTATCTGTGCTCAAAGTGCTGCCCAGATTTACCAACACTGCTTTTTGGAGCCCACGTTTGTAGATGGTAGGAGCAGTTTAAGGAAATAATTGAAAGTTGAAAAAAAAAAGCCCAAATAAAGATAGCATAGGTTGGCAATCTAGCTTGATATTTTACTTTAGACAAAGACCCTATGAATGCTTGATGGGAAGACACCGTCCTCCCTCCACTATGGTGATAATGGCTGTTCTTTGGGACTGTTTGCCAATGTTATACTCTTCACTGCTCATAACAATGCCACAGCAGTCGGGTTCTCCCTTTCAGCCTCCCTGTGTAGAGTGCCACAGGCTGACTGTAGGATCATTGCTCTGAGATGGGTGAAAGACTTGGACTATTCTTTTTTAAATTCATTTTAATGAGGAAAAAAGATAAAATAGCAATGAAACAGTTTCAGAACAGGTTAGTAGGACAGTTACAATAATCAATACATTACATATTGTTGTCTTTGTATTACCTATGCAGAGGAAAAGATGCAGACGTGATTTCTTGTCTAAGCAATATTAATATAATCCTTTCTTCTCAATGAAGTAGGAGAAAGTAGCTGTATATCTATCCTATCTTGTGTGTGTATATTTTTTTCACAGCAAAAGCATCTTTTATATCCCCCTTTTTTGTTTTGCTTTGTCAGGGATGGATGTTGTATTTCAGTTAGAGAAGCTGTATTTGGAGAAGTCTTTAAAGGACCTTTTCATACTAGATGCCAGACCAAAGATGGTAGGGACTTGAATTCAGCAAAATACCTGCACTCAGACTATTCTTAATCTGAATGTTCACCACAGGGCCATGAACCATGGAAGGTCCTATTTGGAATCTCCACTCCTGCCCCCATCCTGAAGGTCACTGGATTTCCCACATTATTCTCCTTTCTACTATGTCGTGCTCCTTCCTACATGACCGGATAGGGATGTGCATGCAGCCATGTGTGATTATGGACATACAGATGACTATATGAATGCCCCTCAGCCCCCTAGTCTACGCACATGCTATGAGTTAGAAAAACATGTCTTTTCATATTAACACCTGGCACCTGGTATAAAATAAATCCAGCCTTAGTAATTATTCTAGAGCTTTGCTGCAGCTTTCTCCTGACCAGTGTTGAAAGTTGGTGCCAGTCACCATAACTAGGTGTGAATTAACGCAACAGCATCCATGCCGCAGAGCCTTCTGGGCTTGTATTTGAAACACAGGGCTGTGTTTTAGAGCCGTGGATAAAGTTCATTAATAGGTGTGAGCACAGTTCTCAAAGGGCAGTTCTGCCACATTTCCAGTCACTGTTCAGAATTCTCATTAGTCAATTACCCTGCTCCCGCCTGCCTGGTTCCTGTGGTAATGTGTATTTTAAAGCCCCTGATAAGACACAGCATGTTTTAAATATACCTTAATGTATTGGAAATGCATGAGCCCCCTTTGGGTTTATATATCTTAACCACTGGCCAATTTTGCAAAGTTATAAATAAATGTTACAGGCCTCAGCTGCAGTGGTAGAATCAGCTGGGGATATTTAAAAGCCAGTCTAATGTCTAACTTACCTTTAAAGCTGAGATATCAAGCATGGTGAGCAAAGAAGGTAGGTATATGCAGATGATTTCCTGGTAATAAAATCAATAACCTTGACATATGAAGTGAGATTGAGTGGGAATAGAATTGGTGGGGGAAGCAGCTTGGTTGAATTAACAAGTATTTATGTGTGAGTGACTACGGGGCATTGTGGAGATGCAGGAGGGTTCTGGCTGTCAAAGATTTGTAAACATGTGTAAGACGACGAGAGAAGAGATAACGCAGAGCATCAGAGAGGTTGAGTGACTACCGCTGGAGGAGGACAGGACGTCACGGGGCCAAGTGGGGAGCTCCCAGAAGATTTCTCTGAGCAGCGGCAATTGAGATAAATTGCGAAATGGGTCAGATTTTGTAGACAGAGGAAAGGGATGTGGAAGTGGTGAGGGTAAGTGCACAGGCAAAGAATGGAAGGAGACAGGTCCTTCCCTGGCGCAGCAGACAGCCCGTCTAGGTGAGACGGGTGCATGTGGGGAAGCAACCGGAAAGGAGGCCGAAAGGCAGCTGGAAGCCAGCTTGTGAAGGCCTTGAGCGCTCACGGAAGGAGATTTTAAACAACTCAGTAAGAAACAGACAGATCTTTAGAAGCTTTTGAGCAGGATAACAGTAAGATAAGTCGCGGGCGGACTAACCTGGCAGCCAGGTATGGAAAGGGTACGATGAAGAAGTACAGGAAACAGAAAACGAGGAGGCCCCTGGAGCTTGGGTTTAGGAATGGCCGCCAAGCTCCTGTGTTGGAGGCTTGACCCCCGGTATCTACCCAACAGAATTGCAGCCTGCCTGGAGGTGTATGGTGTCTATCAGGAGCCCTGCTCTTGTGAGTAAATCAGTGCTGCTTTGTGTGCGTGGGTTCATTACCGCAGAAGCGGGCTCATCTGAGCAAGGGGACTTTGGCCCCATCTTGCTCTCACTTTTGTCCCTGATCCTGCCACCTTGGTGATATATCCAGAAGTCTCGTCAGACGTCCGCGCCTTTGCATTAGACAGTCCAGCCCTCAGAGCTGTGGGGAGGTGAACTTCTGCTCTTCAAAAATCACTCAACTTCAGGCATTCTGGTTTAGCAGCCCAGACCAGACTACGATAGCAAGTTCTTGACCAGGACACAAGGCAAGGCAGAGAAGAAAAATCTGAACAAGCGTTTGAACAGTGTGTTGGAGAAGCCATACCTCACAGAGTTGTTTTTGCAAGGAAGGGAGACAAACGTGAAGGGAGTGTGTGTGTGTGTGTGTGTGTGTGTGTGTGTGTGTGCGAGTGCGCGCATGTAGTCCAGATCCTGTAACAGAGCAATGGGGCACATAAAGGTGTGCAAATATAAATGTATGCAGATGGATGTACAGAGTCATACACGTATATATGTATGTGTATGCAGGGTGATATAGTCCCCAGAATCTGACTTTCACATACAAGGACTGAATCAACTATGGATTGAAATATTTTTTTGAAAAACATGTCTGTATTGAACAAGTGTATACCTTTTCTTTCTTGTCAGTATTTCCTACATAGTACAGTATAACAATTATTTACACAGCTTTTACATTGTGTTAAGTGTATAAGTAATCTAGGATGATGTAAAATATAGGGCAGGATGCATGCAGGCTATATGAAAATGCTACACCATAGAATTTTTTGTCATGGCAGGGCACAGGAAGCCAATCCCCTGCATATTAGAGATGAGTTATACATACACATGCATCCACACACACACATATACACAGATGCACATTATTTCCATGTATTTTCTATCTATCTGCCTGCCTTCCCAAGGGGTTTGTTACAGGAACTGGTCCAAACACAATTATGGGAGCTGCTTAAGCAGGCTTTGAGTGATGACTATCTTACAGAGTGCGGGAACTGCAGTCCATAGGGCAGGCAGTTAAGAGGAGAGGAGAGGTCTCGTTCTCTCACCTTGGGACACCAAGGTTTAGATGATGCCTCCAGAGGAGCTGGAACCCCAGAACTCAGGAAGAATCAGTGCCAGCATTCACTGCCTCCAACCGTGACACACTAGGCGACCTGCGAGGGAAGGGAGGTGCTGCCCTCACTGTGGAGCTAATGGCTCGCCTTGCCTGGGAGACAGGTCGTGAGGGACAGTAGCAGGCTGTGGAGCAGCCACACGACCAGCAGGCACTGGGCACCAAAGGAAAGTGAGAACAGAAAAGAGGAGTGGGCTGGGAGCTAAAAATAGATGACTAACCTGGCTGCTCTAGCAAGCAGCCTCCAGTCCATCACACAAGCAGACCCTTGATTTGATCATAAGCTCCCCAAGGTTAGGGTTTGCTTCATATTTGTCCTGTTTTCCTTCACAGCTCTTAAAAATAGTCAGTCTACATCCACTATACTATTTTATATTCATATATTTTATATTCTTACACTATCTACTATGCATGTGAATTTATTGATGATGCAGTTTAACTTCACATAAGGAGTGCTAGTATTCTTATTTTACATACAGGGGACACACGGGCTTAGGGAGATAAGTAGTAAGCTGAAGGCCACACAGAGCTGGGCATGGTGGCACCAGTTTGTAATCCAAGCCCTCTGAAAGACTGAGGCAAAGGATAGTGAGTTTGAGCCCAGCCTAGTCAACGTAGTGACTTAGTGACAGCATACATTGAAATGAAAAATGAAGGGCTGAGGATGTAACTCAGGATAAAGATTCTGCATTCAACCCTGAATACTGAAAAAATATGAAGAACCACATGGCTAGAAAGTAGAAGGTCCTTTGCTTGTATTTCATAATCTGATCTGACTCTGAAGCTGCTGTTCTTGATCACTAAATCTCAGACATTTTCAGTACCCAGCAGAAGGCTCGGTTCACAGAGGGCATTAATAACAGTGATTACCTTTGTGGATGAGGGATGGACGAACGGATGAATGGTGGACACATGAACAAACAGTAGGACTGGGGGCTCTAGGAGAAGCGGAGAGTGCAGCGGATCCCGAGGGCTGGGGGAGCACGAACAGCAACTGCAAAGGCGAAGTGGGCTCTGCTGTGCTGCTCTTCGATGAGGGAACAGGGAGATAATCAGAGTGGACACCTGATGATTGCTGAGTTCAATGTTCTTTTGCTGGTGAATTAGTCCACAGGCTCTTCCACGAAAAGCTGTGCTTCCGGTGGATCATCATTTGCATTATTTACCAGAGCTGTGTAAGCAGTGGACCAAGGGTCAGGTGCTGAGGCCTAATGCTGCCTTTACAAGCAACTTAATTCCCCATCTGCCCCTGCAACAGGGATACTCGCCAGGACACGTTGCAAGGGTCTGTTCTTTACCCTGCGCCTGACGTTCAGCCAGAGGAAACCCAGCCTGGCTCTTTACTCTGCCGTTAATTCAAAATAATTGGCCCTGAATGAGTGCATTGTACCCCTTAGAAACAGGAGTAGTGCCTGGTGCCTTCAAGATGGCTCTGGAGATGTGATTAGCCCATTGGCTGCTGGCCTCACCAGAGCCCCGCCTGGCGGGCCTGGCCCTCCTGGAGGAAGGAGGCAGCTCAGAGTGGAAGCTGGTCCCCAGGACACTTTGTCTGCCTTCTCTCCCTCATTTCCTGTATCTAGGGAATGAGAGCAGCAGTCGTCCACACCCTCCCTGCTCTTTGGAAGGCTGATCTCTGTCCTCTTTGTGAGGTTCCAGGAGCTGTGACATTATCTGCCAACTCCCAGGAGAGGTTCTGGACCACAGTTGCGAGTCCCGGGAACAATGAATATGCAGCAGGGGACATTGCCAGATGGAGAGCTGCAGCACTGATGTGATTGGCTAGCTCGGGCCAGCTATGTAGGGCAGGGTGATCCAGGGCCTGTCTGGGGTTGCTTTGCACAGCCAAGCACCCCTGGTGAGGAGCTTGGAGCATGCAGCTCCATTTGCCATCTTTAGGAGTTAAAAGCTGTATGCATTCTCCAGGCTGACTCAAGAGGCTCAGAAATCCCCCTGGCACCTGACCATCCCACTGGCCACAGTTGACCTGTGCAATACTAGGTCAGCAGCTCTGTGGAGGACGTTTGCACATGGCATGTAGTGGCATATTGTGGACTCTGGCCTAGAGAAAGCCTGACATGTCCCTAGCGGCAAAAGAAAGCTGGGAGCAAGTTCTTCCTGCATCACAAAATCCGAAGGCTGAGAGTGACATTTAGAGGTCACCTGGTCCATCCATTTGCCTGCAGGCAGGCCTGGACACAAACCAGCCTCGACAGATGAAAATCTGCGCTCTTTCTCAGCTTTCCAAAACCTTGGCTCACAGGTACTTCATGTACCCCCTTAGTATCTAATATTCCTTAACCTGGAGACAGCTTTTCTGAAAGCTCCTTTATATTCCTCCCACTGCCAGTGATTCTCTGATTCATTTTTCAACAGGGCTGGGAGGAAACCCCTGCCGTGTGGGGTAGAAAATGGAATGCTGTCTCCGATGGCTTCTCTGGATCTAACGTGTCTTCTACCTCTGGGTTCAATGACATCGTGTTAGTTGCTGACTGTATGGTATGAATATCTGCACCCTGGACCTAGGTGTCATGCTGTGCACTGGTGCTCCATCCCACCACCCTGGCCAGACAGCCTGTCATTCAACATTTACCAGTATGTAACTAATTGTATATATCGATTATCCACCGTACACTTCACTTCAGTACTTTGGCCATCACTTTAGTACTTTTGCGTAAAGCTCACTCATAGACAGTGCTGTGATTTCCCAGAGAGCTGAGGCTGTGGCCTTCTTTTCCCATTACGCAGGGCTTCTTGTGTCCCAGTGGTGTGTCAGTCATGTGGTAAAGGAGCATGTGACACTCACAAATCATCAGGCTGTGTGGCTCTGCAGTTTCATTGTTTGACACCTAAAGCAGTCTCACTGTTTGAGTCAGATTTGCCACCCAGAGGCTCTGTTTATCTGAATTGACTTCAGGGTTGTACAATTCAATTCAAGAAGGATTTGTGAAACATCTTCTCAGTGTTCATAGTGGCCTCGGCTCCAGAGCAGAGAGAAGCGGGTATTTATGAGTAGCAGCAGCCCATCATTTCTGTTTTCAAATAACTTGCAAGTTGATTTGAAGATATGCATTCAAGTGGGGAGTTAGAGATCAGTATGAATTCTCTGCAACAGTTGTGCTTGAAGCATCTTGAGTGATCATAAAATACAACAGTTATAATATGAGGCTCTGGGTCAGACCCTGTTTGGTAGCTATGAGAGCTATGAGTTAGAGAGAGCTGCTCCATCCCTCTCACATTTCTCATTCCAACGAGATAAATGCAACCTGTCCCACAGTGTCATTGTCAGATTCAATGTGTATTAATGCTTATAAAGCACTTAGTGCATTGTGTATTATACAGCATGCATAAATATAAAGGGGTCATCATTAATTGCATCATATAACCTAATGACCTTCTTTTTGAAAATGAGGAAGCTGAGACTCAGAAGTGGAAAAATGACTATTTATCAATTACTGGTAGGCCTGACATAAGCAACAACAATTAATTAGATTTGCCAGGGTTGTGCTTTACACTTGATATCCTCCCAAAGCCTCATGTGTTCCTAGGCGAGCTTTTGGGCTGGCCCTGGGATGGGTGATACTCCTCAGTGGATAGGCCCAGAGATGAATTTATAGTATAATGTGATGCAGGGAGGTGAAGTCTGTTCTAAGAAGGTGGTCCCTTCCATAGATCTTGGAAGGACCTATCTCCATCCTTCCTCCTTTGATCATTCCCTGCTTCCTGCCTGTCATGCCATGAGCTATGTCTGCTCTGCTATAACCCTCTGCTATGACTTCCTGCCTTGGACATAGCCAACTAGAGACTGAAAACTACAAACTGTGAGCTGAGGTAAACCTCTCCTCCTTCAAATTGTGGGGGTTGGGTATTGTCTCAGCAGCAAGAAAATAACTAAGATAAAAGTAAAGTGAGGACACAGGCTACAACTGTCCCCAGACCTCAGTGTTCTGTGCCCTAACACATAGGTACTATTTAATGTTCATGTAAAGCTTGATGCCAAGCAGGGATCCTACACCATTCTCTTGGTGAACAATCTGGATCCTAGGACTTCCAAGGTCAGACTCAGATGGTGGAGGCAGGTCAGCTCCTAACTGCTGTGTTTAGCCTTTGCTCAGAACTAGTGACCTTACCTCTGTCTAAGAAAGGCTGGGAGCATCTGTGGGCACAACACCATTCGATGTACGCACTGTCTTCTGTGAGAATGATGGTTCAAGTTAATACAAAAGGTATCAAAAGAAGCCATGGACATGCTCCGCAGTAGTTGAGGACTGTATGTCTGCAGTTTGTGGTTAAGTGGTTTTGCGAGGGGCATAAACAAGCATGATGGAAGTTTAAAAAAGAAGCAGATAAGAAAGGAAAAAGAGCCGAGTACACCCCGTTGAAGGGATATTGCTATCTCGAGACCTAGGTATAGAGTAGGACCAGGAAAGCCTGGAAGAATCAGGAGAAATGGAGAGGAGGTGTGGAGGGAAAGCCCACCAGACAGCAGAGTGAGGAGGGAGCACGCAATGAATTTCCTGAGTGCTCTGAGGACCTTGGCCACTTCTACCCATCATTCCCAGGGAGCAGGTGGCAGGGCGGAAGGAGGGCACCATTGTGCACTGACAGCTCAAGAAATTGCTCCTGCCTCTTCTTCGTGTGCTCATTTGGAGAAACGTCCACTGATTCTCCGTTCCTGCTCAGCCTTGAAGCAAATGCTTCACCTTGAAATACAGCATGGTACAAAGAGCAGCGTGGGTACAAAGCTGAGAAACAAAATTTCCTGTTCCTACTATGGTTGTGATAGGCTGTGTGACTTTGAGCCAGTGTCTCACCTCTCTGGGCTACTTACATTATCCTTGGTGAAGTCGGGAGTTTGCTAAGCCCTTCCAGATCTCATTCTCTGCTGCTAAGCCTCTCCTAGCTATCCCTTACAGCAGAGGGTAAAATCCTTGGAGGGATAATCTGGGACTCTCCTCTGGGTAAAGATCCAGGAGCAAGAGGATTTTACCAGGGATATAGCAGCTTAGAGGGTGAGCATGATTGAACGTGGCATATGCAAATCTTTGGTGAGAGGCCAAGCTGCCAGCAGAACAGAGACAGGCTACAGCAGCGGCCCTGGAAGCTGGGCCCAGGCTCATAAATCTCAGCACTGACATATCAATCAGTCAGTTCAATCAGTTGCAACATTTTTTTCTTTGGAAATAAATAAAGATGAAAGCAGTAGATACCACACAAAGAGGAACCTCAGAGCAGCGTGGAGAGTCATGCTGCCACCGCGTCCTGGAGCTGGATTCTGATTTATGGAGCTGGCTGAATTTGATAAATCGAAGACCTCAATCCAGGGGGTTTAGGCTCTTGTTTCCTAAATGGGAACTTAATGTTGTTCACTCATTCACAGGTGGATGCTACAGTAGAAAGTTAATATATAAATCTGCTATTTACAAGGGCCCCTCTGATTGTTTCTTGAAAAACAAACTTATAAATCATAACCATCTCAGATGAAAACTTTTCTGGTGTAAATTGTCAACTTCTTTCTATAAATCTCCCATTTGGAATCCTTCCTGCTCGATGAGACCTCACACATTTGGAGCTGTAGAACAGGTGGCAAAAGGACCTGGTCTGACTGGGAATGTTGGGAATAGCGGGGGACTTTGGGGGGATGGCATGAGGTAGGGGTGATAGAAGCTCAGGAGTAGTTTGTTCCCCATGGAGCCTTGGACTCTTATTTATTTGTATAGCCCATCTGGCTTTGAGAATCCATTAATTAAAAAAAAAGTTTCAAGTCAATAAAATACGCAGCTAGAGATGGATTCTGGAGCTGGCTTGTTGGGCGACTTCCCGTGCTGAGGCTCCTTGGGGGAGTACAGGGGTCTCAGCTCCCTGCTCAGACGTGGGCTCTCATCCTGCACTAGCCTTCGGGTACGCTGAGCCCACCTCAGGAGGGGTAGGAGCCAGGGGCTTCTCTCAGACCCTGGGCTTTACGTTTTGCTCAGGGGGAGCTCTTGCTCCCCGTTCCTGAGGCTTCCTCTGCTCCCCCCCCCCAAACCCGGAAGCACCTCTGCTGCCTCAGGGGTCTCTGCTCTCCTTTTCAGTCCGTATTCCTTCAGGACACCACCTCCTCCAAGAGGTGTTCTCCGACTGCCCATGTTGATGGACACACATGCATTTATCTTAACAAACGTCAAGAAATAGAAACTTCATCAGAAGATGAGCTCGGAAGGAAGCCACTTGTGTTGCAGGCCTGGCTTCACACCGGAATGTAACCAGAGACTTCTGAGCAGCCTGCAGCCCGGTGCAGCTGGCAAAGTTGGGTTTTCTCTTGGGATGGCCTTCCATCTCCCTGTCCTCAGGCAAAGGCAGTTCCCCCCAAAGGCACTTTACCCCCTCTTCCACCTTTTCTTTTTTCTCTGCGCCTTCTCTCCCCCCAGCCAGCTTTCTCCAGGGCACTCTAGGCCCAGGCTCACTTTTTGAAGAGGAGATTAGTCTCAAACAATATCCTCATTGAAGAGCTGAAGAGGTTCCATTTGAATCACAGGGGCCCTGCTTAGCACATTGAATAGATTTCTGAACGGTTGCAAATAAAGTTAAGGGGGGGGGGGAGAGGGAGAGAGAGAGAGAGAGAGAGAGAGAGATCCTCTTTTAAAAACACTGCTACAGCTCCTGTTTAAAGCAATCATGATAAATCCTTTTTGAAAGAACTGCCCCAGCCCCAAGCAACAAATTTGCAGTTTTGTCTTCCTCCTGGACATTTCCACCTAGGCAATAATGCTAACACTACTGAATAGCTGCTCTTTGTGGCCCAGGTGTGAATTTACAGTATGTGGTGTGCATAGATGCATGTATGTGTGTGCATATAAGCCCGCATACATATGATACAGGTCTTGCTTTGCTCCTACTTAGCAGATAAAGAAACTGAGCAGTAGAGAAATAAAGTTAACATAGCTTGTAAGTTATAAAATCAAGATGGCTTAATAGCAACCCATCTCAAGGTACCCAAGACCAAATCCGTTGTATTTCCACCTGGCTCTGTTTAGGTTTCTGCTTCTTTCTGTGTCCAACGCCATGCCTTTCCTCCTTAGTGGGCAGAACTAAGCCTGATTTCCTTTCCCTCTCCACCTTTGCCTGCCTGCCCTGCCCTCACAGGCAATGGTCAAGTCCTGGTACTCTGAGCGCATCTCTACCCACTCCTGAATTTTGTTTTCTTGCCTCCCCTTACTATCTACCCTGCAGGTGCTCCTGTACCCTTCTCTTGCCATAATGCACTAAGCAGGATCCCTTCACAGCCTCCTGGGTCGTGCTCACAGTCCTGCTGTTCACCAGTGACCTTCATAAACTATGTGAGACACAGTGCAACGCTCTCTTGGCATTTACCTTTAAATGGGTGGTCAGCAGTGGCTGCTGGTGAGAGCAACATTTGATCAAAGTCCAGGAGGAAGTGAGGTTGCAACACATGCAGGTAGCCAGGGAGGGGAGGGAAACACTGGATGGCAGTGTGGAGCCCAAGCAGCAGAGCCGGGGGTGTGCAGACGGAGAACCTGGAGTCTGAGGCCCTGGGCTCTGGCCTCAGCCCCATGCCCTGCTGATCATTGCTTTCTCTCCCTTGCCATCCTTGTGCTCCCGCTCCTCCCCAGCTTCCACCCTGCTCTCTGCTAGCTTCTGGACACCTGTCGCTCCCCTCTCTCCACTGCTGACATTGTCTCTGCCAGCAATGTCTTGCCATTCACCTGGGCTTCTGGAGACCTCCAGCTCTCTGAAGGGTCCATCTCTTTCCACCCTAAATTATACTCATCTATACTGTGCCTATTTTTCCAGCTACTTGAGGGCCAAGGGCTGACCTGCTGGATTCAACCACGTGCTTTGTACAGGTCTTACTCACTGGGAGTCCTGGGGTTGCCAATATGCGTGAAACAAGACCCTTGCCTTAATGGACATGGTACATGTTTCAGAGAGGCACAAAGAGGTCCAAGTCCAGCTCAGTGAGTGCACTGTGAAGAGCTAGGCTCTTTGCGTGGACTTGGGGGCAAGGAGGAAGAAGGATCTGGAGTCCTGGCCTCTTTCCCACCCTGTAGTATAGAAAAAGGTGCCACACACAAAGCAGAGCTCAGAGAATGTTTACTTAGCTGGCTAGTCTCTTGATGAGTCCTTTGTTATAAGACATTTATAAATACTTGGTTGTCAAACCAATCAAGGTGATTACAGTATATTATATTAAATCATATATATATTAAATCATATATAGTGGTGATTGTTGAAATGTTGTTCTGGACTTTTCTGAAGGCTGTCTGGCATGGTAGATATGTGTATTTTGAAATCCTGGAAGGTTTCTTTCTTTTTTTTTTTTTTTTTTTTTTGGTGGAACTGGGGATTGAACTCAGGCCCTTGAGCTTGCCAGGGAAGCACTTATTCCACTGAGCCACCTCCCCGGCCCCCCTGGAAGGTTTCTTTTTCCTACTGTCTTATTCTCCAAAGAACAAGGAACCATCATGTTAAATTCCCATCCACATTTGTACATTAGAAGAGGGAGCCAGACTTTCACGCTGTCCTTTCTCCTAAGCTTGGGCAATTTTTCCACCTTATAGAATGGCAGGATGATGACATAATTAAATCTTATTTTTAAAGCTCTCTTAAAAGTTAACATGTAGATGATAACCATCATTCATCTGTCACCTTGGGTAGGTCCATGAAAGTGGTCTGATCCAAGATTTTTTAACCTATAAAATAGCCCCTGCCCTCCAGGGTTGCCATGAAGATACACCGATGCCACATGGGCTTCACGCCCAGCCCAGATACGAGCACACAGTTTGCATCTATGACTGACAGGCATTGTGGCAAACCACAATCTGTACATTGAACTTTGAACAACAGAGATAACTAGAACAAATGTACTTACTTGTAATATCAAAATCATTTTTTTCATAAAAATGTAGTTGGCTGTTGCAGGGTCTCACTATACAGCTCAGACTCATGATGATCCTCCTGCTTTCAGCCTCCCCAGTGCTGGGATTAGAGGCATGCACTACTACACTGGGAGTCTGGCCAGCTCAGTCCACCCTGGAGGTGACGCTAGTGTACTATGTGGTGCTTGCACTTGCTCAAGCTCGCCTAATCAGGTGCTTTAGTCTGGTGAGCTATCTTGCTGGTCCCTCAAAGCTATTTGAGTTCGCCAAATAGCTCAGCAGACTAAAGGGTCTGTAAGCAAGTGGAGAGGCCAGGGGTTCGATCCCAAGGCCTGCCATGCTGGCCCCACCCCCTGAGTGTTCTGAGACAGCAATTGAGCCTGGGTGTGGTGGTATGTGCATGTCATCTCAGCTCTTGGGAGGCTATAAACAGAAGGATCACTATGAGCCCGATCTAGTAGTGAGACCTTGAACACCCTGTAGACCCTTCCCTAAAATACAAAAAAGAAAAAAAATATCATTCTTTAGTGAGGTAAACCCAGGGAAAATTGATTATCACAAAATCCCAGCAGTGCCTGGGCAGCATACATAGAGGTGAAGAGAGGAAGATGTGGAAGGTGTCTTTGAAAGAAGTGCCCATGGGGCTGATGATTGAAAAAAAGTGTGGCAGGTATCCAGGAAGGATGGGATGGAGGAAATAGAAGACGGTGCTCTAGACCAAAGGATAACCTAGTTTCACCAAATGTTTGTATCCAGTGTATGATGAGAGCTGTAGGCTAAACTGTGGGCCAGACAGAGAAACAATGGAATTAATGACAAGGGGAAATTAAAAAATGCCTTTCTTGAAGATGCTCGACACAAGGGTGAAGTAGATGAGGCACAGAGCTGCACTAGCACTGTGGGACCAAAGTGGTGGGAAAAGGGCAGGACAGAACTCCTTAGCTCGGTAGTTTTCAAACATTACAAAAAAAGAAATTAAATCCAATATAACTTTCTCCAAAAGAAAACTTTCACAGAATTTCAAAATGTGAGGGCGTGCTGCCCTGGACAGAACAGCCTTGTCACAGATACCCCTGAGACTGGCACCTCTGAAACCCCCATTTGTGGTGACCTTAGGGGGCTTCTGAAGGAGGCTTTGGATTCTGGAAGACAGGCCTGAAAGCTTTATTTTAAAGGCCAGGAGATTGAAGGCTAGAGCTGAAAGGATTTTTTCAAAGTCCTCTAACTAGTTTTGGCTAACCCCAGTGATGCTCAGGCTACTAATTTTCCTCTACTAAACACCAGTTTCCCAAAGTGACTTCTCTTGTGAGGTCATCTATACTTCTCTATGGCCCTTACAAATCACTGTTCTTCTTTGCACTATGGTTGACCTGGTCATCTTTCATCAGGACCCATCCTTGCCCCAACAAGGGAGAAAAGCAGATTTCCTGCATCAGATCATTGGGAGGGCTGCTGGGCAATGGATGGCGTTAGAGTAAGAGTTCCCTTTCCTCAGCAGGAGTATTGGTTTTCTACTTAACCTCCCAAGGGGCTAGAACCCTCTTCCCTGTATCTCTAGTCTCCTTTTTCGCAAGGTCTCCAGGTGCTGATAGTTGGCATAACCGTGCCAGATAGCACCCTACACAGCTGGCATTTATACACTGGCTGCCTGGCATCTTACCTGTTTATATGCTTTATGTGCTGCTCTGAGCTCTTCTGCTTCCGCCATCATCAGAGTCCTCACGGAGCACAACTCCTCAGCTATTCCACAGGCCTTTGATCCACAGGAACCAGCAACCGGTGGCTTTGGATGCAACATTTCTCTAACAAAGCTCCTTTCCCCTTTCTCGCCGCGTTATGATGTGTGCCTTCTCCTGTCCTGACTCAACCTCCCCTTGTGTCCCAGGACCCTTTACTTTCCGCATCATCTGTTCCAGGCCCCTTTCTGAGCCCTGGACACAAATAAGCAAAGCCCCCAAGAGTGTGCTCCCTGGGGGAAGGAGGTGCGGATAAGAGGAGGCCTCTGGAACTTGCACATCACTCTCCTCCCAAAGCCCCTCCTGTACAGTGTGCCTTTCGCTCTGTGTGCTGTTGGCCACTTGGATCCCATAGTCTCAATCATTATTGACAGATCATATTTGACTGATGAAACAGGGACAGTACTTGTGGTTACTGCACAGCACACATGGAGTGATCAAAAGCTATTACAGTGACCCACAAAGCTATTGTCCTTTGCCCTGCCCTAGCCTCTACTGTCCTCCAGGCCCACTCCTGCCCTAGGGGCAGCATACTGCTAGCCTGTCTGCTTTGTTATCTTCCCCCAGATATCTCTGGGATTTCCTCCCTCCACTGGGCTTTTGTCAAATGCATTCCCACCACCAGCCATTTCTGACCACCCATTTAGACTTGGTCCTGAACATGTTCCCCACTCTCCTGTGTTTTATTCAAGCCAACTGTCTTCTGTAAAGACATGGCATGTACTTTACTTGGTCAGTTCTTTCCCTCTACTCAAACATAAGCTGTATGAGGGCAATAATTTTTTGTCTGCTTTTGGCTTCATTCTTAAACTACTGAAATCTTGAGGCCCATAACGGTGCCTGGCACAGGGTCCGTGTTAAATAGACATCTGTTGAGTGAGTGTGGCCACCCCACTGGGCATCACCCAGGCTCCAGGATGGCTTTCTCCCAGTGTCTTTCTTTCCCAGGACATAGGGAACTTGAGGAATAAGACCTGCCATGGAGAACCAGTAGTGTCTGCTTGTGTTTTCTTCATGTTGCTTTCCTTCCATTTCTTCCTAAACCATATAAATGGGCCTTCTGCTTAAGAAGAGCCTTCTTTCTCAGCATCACTTAGGAGAGAAAAATATTTATTTGGGTTGGATGTTGGCAATACATCAAAATCGAATAATCATACCATAGTGCAAATGCATTGAGGGGTGTGAGATCCATAATGTAATAACGTGTAATCTGCACATCAGGATCACGAAGGCGAATCTATAATTTCACTTGTTTTATTTTCTTAACATGTGACAGTCCCACATGTTGCCTGAAATGATGGAAGTTAGGACAAACAGGGATGCGGGATATTTATAAGCCGTGCCAGCCAAGTCTTAGGGATCCCTCCTCCTCCGTGCCTGGAAGATAGGCTTGAGCAATTTCCCCTTTTACTACAGCAATATCTCCTCCGTGTTCAGCAGAAAGACCCCCGACCTGTAAACATATTAGCAGGCGTGTTCTCTTTACGAGTGTGTAAATTTCCCCTCAGGGTGTGCCTCTGGGTCTGAGGCCCTGTTTATTGGTGTGAGTAGCCCGTGCAGAAGAAAGCTCCAGTGTTGTCTAGATTTGTGCCCACTGGGGGGAGGTGGACAGGCTGGGGGATTTGAGAACACAGCAGCAGACATTTTTTTTTTTCCTCAACAGCGGGCAGGAATCCACTCAAATGAAATAACACAGAACGATCACTGAGGTTTGCAAGCTGGGACTTGGGGGCAAGATGGACATTTTGAGACTTACAAAGTCATCCAGGAGCATCTTCAAGCCCAAAGGAAACTTAGCTAATACCTTTCACTGCTTCCCCCTCCTCCCTTGAAAGCTGACCTCTTATTAAACACAGTAATAACTGTGGCTATCACAAGCCTAGTATGTAGCAGGGGGCACTAATCCATCTCACCGACTGCCTACTTATGGTAGGCATGCAATCCTGATTTAGGTAGCAGGAACCCAGAGCTCAAGGAGGTCAGTGGCCCAGATAGCATGGGAGTTAGGGGTTGAGGCCAGCCTGAGAGGTTCTACAATTTGTGCTCCTTCTGCTTCACTATTTTAGAATCTGTCACCAAATTTATAATCAGAATTGTCCTTGTTCTTATGCAATCGGTACTGATGCTTTGGGATCCCTGTTTAAGGCTTTTCTTCTGTTCCACCCTCCCCACATCCTAGGTACCATCTGGATCTCTTGCTCCTTCTTTAAGATTGAATTCTGGGTACTGGGGCCTCCAGGTTTCTTCCCTTAAGTAGCCCTGATTCCACTTCCTGAGGCCACATAGTTCTTTTCCCAGAGTCTACTGGGATTTGTCTGTGGGCCAGAGGATTAGTCTAAGAGTGGCACCTTCAATGAGAGGTGAATGGACAAATAAAAAGGGAGGGGTGGTGTGTAGTCTCAGACAGGGCCTCTTGTGGGTAGGGCAGAACCAGATATGGCAGAAGGAAGTGTAGCCTGTTTCCCATCGCATCCCTTGTAATCTCACTGCAAGGCCCACAAATGCCATACTCACTATTCCACACTTAAAAAAAAGACTTATTTATTATTTATTTATTTGTTTGTTTATGTATTTATTTATTTATTTGTTACAGGGTCTCAGTACATAGCTGGAACTCAGTGATCCTTGTTTCAGCCTCCCCAGAGCTCTGATTATAGGTGTGCACCACTATGCCTGATTTCAGTGGCCAACACAGTGTGGGGGTGGGGTCTGCACAGCATACAGTACCAGGGATTAAACCCTCATGATCCTTATGCTTGCCAGGCAGGTGAATAGTCCACCAAACTACCTCTCTGGCCCTCTACTACACATTGTAGGCTTGTACATGTCCAGTCCTTACAAGTTGTCATTGCATCCAGTCTGTCTAGATATTCATCACTCCACAAGCTTGGAGGACTCTGAGGATGCAGGAAAAGTCAGAGGTGATAACTATGCCCAGGCCACCTTAAACTCATCTTTGCTCTTGTCCATCATGGTCCTTGTGGCTCCTCCTCTTTCCCAGCATTCTCTTCATACAACCTGTGAAACTGATTTACATCTCAAGATCAACCCCTTTAGCCCTTGCCCTGCCATATTACCTCCAAGTTAGCTTTTCTGACAAATCCGAAAGAACATGGAAGAGTGGTGCTGGAAGTTTTGTTCCATAGGGTGATGTGTATCACTGTATATGCGGACCAGATTACAGGGGAAGGAAGGGAACAAGAGGAAGACCTTTCATGGAAACAAAACACTAAGCCTCTTCTCAGTTTTTCCTCTCCTCAGCCATCCACCACTGGGTCCACAGGATTTGGGCTCTCCTCAAGCAGTAGCATCTTAATACAAGAGTTTCCTTGAACCTCAAATGAGGCTCTTCTTGGGATGAAAGAGATTGCTGAATGTGTGGTGACTCAACCCTCAGGTCAAAGTCTTCCCCAGCTAATCTCCTTGCTTCTTTTTCAGTTCCCTGGGTAAACACAGCCCCACCTGGATTGGCTTCCTCCTTGGCAGTCTGAGTTACTGGACTCTCACAATCTGTGTCTTACTTGTACCCTTTTCTGCAATGAGAACGTTCATCCCTTTTCTCCTATATTGTGTAAGCTTTATATATTTTTCAAGCCTTTATTAAGCATCATGAAATTGGAAGTGTGATTACAAAAACGATAGTTGCTTAGTCAGAAAAAGAAAGATAAAAGGGAGAAAAGTGGTCCAACCTGACTTAAATAAAAAGCATCACTGTGTGGAACAGGCAGCAGATCCAGTGTTTAGTGACTCCAAGCCGGCAAACTAAAGCCACCAGAGAAGCTGAGCTTGGTTCAGTGAAAGAAAGAAAGAAACTCTAAGTAGAAGGCAAAACAAAAATATGGTAGAGATTGATGTGGACAGCACCAAGTTTCTGTTCAGAGACTGGCTGTCTGCAGTGACAGTTTCATTCAGCAGGGTTATTGAAGACAAGATTTAAATGCCAAGCATGGGTTTAGTCAGAATGATTCCTATGGGCTCTCTGGTCTAGTTGCACTGCCCCAGCAAGGCCATCTTCAGCCATCACTATCTTTGAAAATATTTTTTTCTCTCTTTCTTTTTTTAATGTTTTAATTATTTTTTAAAATTTTATTGAGAAAGAAATAGCAATGAGATAGTTTCAAAACAGGTTAGTAGGACACTTACAATAGTTAATACATTGCATATTGTTGTCTTCGTAGTAGTTATTCAGAGTACAAGATGCAGAGGTGATATCTTGCCTAAACACTATTAGTACAAATCTTCTCATTGAAAAAAAAGAAAGTAGCTGTATATCCATCATATATATATATGTATATAAATATATATATATGTATATATATATATATATATATATATATATATATATATATATATATATATATATATATATATATATATATATATATATATATATATATTTGGTCCTTAATTTATATCCCCCTTTTTTGTTTACTTTTGTCAGAGATGGGTATTCCTTTGTCATTCAAATGGAATGAATTTTGCTTGAATTCAGCAAAATAATCCAATATAGTCCAGTAGTCCATAATAGTAGTGGGTTATCCATGGAACTGGTAATGTCAGAAATTGTTGAATTGAGCCTTTTATAGCTCAGCATATTAATATGGCTTTACTTTTTATACCTCGTGTTTATATTTTTCTGCTGGATGGTTAAGACTGAAATAAAGCAAGACCTATATAACAAGAAATGTAACTTTTGTATCTGACAAGGTCAGTCATATCCCCTCAAGTTTATTATCCTGAAACCCTGTATAGCACTTTGTAGATCTTTTGTTAGTGTCAGTCATCTGGATGAATCATAGTCATTGCTTGACCAATTTCTCAGGCTTTCTGTGAAAGCCTGAAAGAAGGTTTTCCCTTTAGATGACTCTCCTTAGGCCCACTCTACATTGTTGATCACTTTCTTCTGTGGCCCCATAATCTTCTTAAACAGAAAATTTGGGACACTACTGAATTACAGGATGTCACAGTACAGGTTCTCTTATGTCCTGAGTCCTCACTGACCTTGGAGGGCTAGGTCCGAAATATTGGCTATCCTTATAGTCCTTCTAGAAATGTTTATTTCTATGAACAACTTAAAACTAGGACTTCTATGTTTAGTCTTTTCTTAGTTATATTATTACTGTATGTAGATTAAAGCCATGATTAAGTTTATTATTCATTATTACTTATTCCATGTAGATGTCTATGAACTCAGAAATTATGTTAATTTCCCTGTTGTATATAACAAGGAGGCTCAATATATGTACTTTTTAAAATAATAACTTTTTCTTATTTTAGAGTTTCTAGTTGTTAAGAAGAGTCCAGAAACTACCACATAGTGTCAGGGATAGCATAAAGAATAATCCACAATTCTATTATCCAAGAATGACTAGAGATAAATGTGTTAATGTATCTTCTTCTGGCAAAAGATATTTAGCTTTTAAATGATGAGAACAGACCTGCACAAAAATCTGTACTTTTGAACTTAGAAGAGAATGGTAAGAAGCTCCAGCAGCACGCTGGGATGCTGTAGCTTTGTCCAGAATCTTCCGCTGCCCTTGATGCCTTCTTGGGAATAGGAGACACTGGCACTTGGCTTTTGCAAGCATAGAACCAAGAATCACCCACAAGAGTGTGGTTTTGCAGACTTCACTCCTAACTCCAAGAATGCTACTCATGGTCAAAGGTGTTCTCATCCTTACAATTACCAGGGGGCCTCCACAGGGGGAGTAAAGTGTCTGGAAAGCAGTGTGTGTGTGTGTGTGTGTGTGTGTGTGTGTGTGTGTGTGTGTGTGTTTTCCTTTCCCCCAACTAACCGAGAGCTTGGCAAGGCCAGGAGAGAGGCAGCTGATTATTTTTAGCCCCTTGTTCCTCCGAATGGATTGTGCATAACAAAAGAATGCTAATGCTTGGTGTCTTTATGAAAGCACTCGAGTTCATCAGCTTTGCAAAGAAGTGAAATTAAATCAAGATTTAATTGGGATATACATGTTTTATTCATGCTACTAACCACAGGAGAAGCCAGCAAGCTGAAGGTAAAAAAGAGGGAAAAAATCTTTTGAAACGTTGTTTCTCTCTGATTAAATAGAGATAGTTTCAACTTCAAAGGGAGCAGGCCTTTAATGTATTTTAAATGTTCAACTATGCTTAGCCTGGCCAGCTCTGCTGCTACTAGTGGGCAACACAACCCAGGCATGCCCTGTACCTAACCTCATGTCTTGACCTCCAAAGCCTGACACATAGCTCCTGTTCCTACCTTCTGTGTATGGAGTCTTCAATCAGGTCCCCTGGGACCCTAGAGAGGGATGGATGTAGCTGTGAACACCAGCTGTCCCTTGGAATCTGAGCAACCCCTTCTGCCAAACTCTGAAGGACATATAACACTAAGAAATAAGACCTTGCCCCATTGTAGATTTCTGCCCTCGAAAGGGACACTTATTGAGTTTTGTGCTGTGTTAGATACAAGGATAATGGGCTCCCTGCCTGAGCCACTTGCACCTAACAGGTTAGGACAAGAAATCAAACAAGGACCTAAATAACACAGAAAGAAGAGAGAGATAAGCAAAGCTTGTAGGAAAGGTTTAGGATGCTCAAAGAGATCAAAGCAAGGAACAATCCAATAGGGAGACAAAGAAAGCATTAGGAGGGGGTGGTTTGGAGCTAGTTTGGAAGAATGTCTAGAATTTCCGCATGTATAAATCAGAGGATGAGTGCCAGACAGTGAAACCCGAGCCAAGCTGTTAGGGATGGGAGTCTTAGAGGCTTAGAGGAAGAGTTTGATTGGCTCCTGCTTATAGCATACCTGGGAGGAGAGCACTGATGGTATAAGTGGAGGAGGCTGGCTAAAGTTTAGTAGCAAATGGCTCTTTATATGCATAGATTCAGAGAAACTGGAAGACAGTGGAACTGGAAGAAAGTTTCAACGGTTTGGACTCAAGAATTCCTCCCATATGGAAGGTTACCTTCTTTGTCCACTGTCTCAGTTACTTTTTTCACATTTCTGGGACAAAATACCCAACACTCAAAATTAAGGAAGGAAAGGTTTATTTAGCTCACAGTTTGTGGAGGTTTCAGTCAGCTAGCTCCCAGACTGAGTGGCGCATGGCAGAGAGCAGCATTTCATGGCAGCAGAAAATAGCAAAGAGCAAAGGGAAGGGCAGTAAAGGGAAGGGCAGCAGTTGCGGCTTCCAGCCAGCCTCTCTCCCCTCATGTTATGAACAAGCTGCCTTGGGCTGCAGGTGTAGACCTTGAACAATGTCCATGCCTTCCTCTTGCACAGGGTGAGGATGTTTACAAAGCAAGAATCCTGGCTCCCTGATGAGTCACTCAATTAAACTTCTAAGTTGATACAATGCATCAACCACTACAACCATAGAGTCACCACGCACCATCATGAGACTCTTCTGAGCCAGAAAAGATCTTGGGCTCTTTTTGAACAAAGCAAACCAGCAGCCACCACTAGGTTCTGATGATCTGAATCCTTTTCCTGCTCCTCTTGTATATTTCATGCCTCAAAATCTCCCCAGGTGTAGGGAAGATAGGCACTTCTAGTTTTCCCTGACAGTGGGCTAGACTATCTGGATCTGATTACCCACTGAGGAAAAAAATCTGCAAGTCCTCTTAAAGGCATCAAATAGATAACAAGATAGCATAGAATTACCAGAAAAATTAATTAAAAGAAAACATGAGAGCTAAAGACTTTTCGCCATAGGGCATTGGCAAATTTGGGGAATTTCAAACTTTTGCTTTTGAAATCCTTATGAACAAAGGTGACAAAAATCAAAATTAGTCATGCTCTTAATTAGAAGGAGACTGTCAGACGAATTCCAGTCAGCTGAGTAAGTAAGTCCCTTACTTCTGAAAGTGGAGTGGAGGGTACAGCCCTGCTCACTGGTCCTGAGGAAATGAAAGAAAATCCAATACATCTGTATGACTTGGAGACTGTAAAGACTGAGGCATTAGGTTTTTAAACCACAGGCATTCTGAAAATAAAACTTATGATTCCTATAATTTAAAAACCTGAAATAAGAATTTTACTGAGGATTGAATAGAACTGGGAAGAGACTTTAAAAACTGAAATATATGCCAGAAAAAATTATGTATGTCATGAAGAGAGAATGAACGGTAGAAAACATGGAAGAGTTAAGTGGTATACAAAACAGAGAAGATCTCATATGCATTTATTCAGACTTCTAGAAAAGAAGTGCAAAAATAGAGCAGAAGAAATATTTGAAGAGTTAGTGGATTTGAATTTACACAATCAATGAATGGCACAAGTCTACAGATTCAAGAAGCCTTATTGACCTTAACCAGGACAAAAAAAAGTATTTAGAAATAGCGAGACTGGAAGATACCAAAGATAAAGAAGAAATATTAATGGTCACAAGAGAAAGGCATATGGATTGGTCATAAAGGCAAAGGAACATCTTTAGTATGCCCACAAAAGTTAATAGCTGATCAATAATTCTATGCCCAATGAAAATATTGTCAATAATTCAAAGAAAATAAACATTTTCATGTGAACAAAGCAGACCTGGACCTTAACAGACCTTCATACTAGAAAGAGTTTCTAGCTCTTGAAACATAGAAAAAATAGAGAAGATGAAATATAAGATGAATACCAACAATCATAACAAAGTCCAAAAGAACAAAACAATGTAGATTAGCCAAAGAAATAGATTCCCTAATGTTCAAAAAATTTTGTAGTTTAAGATTTTAACATCTAGGTCCACAATTCATTTTGAGTTCATTTTTACATTTGGGTTAAAATTTATGTTTTTGCGTATAAATATCTAGTTCTATCAGCACAATTTGTAAATAGATTATCCTCCCTTCATCCTTTCTTCCATGACTTTCCTTTACAAATGTGTCAGAAATTGTGTGTGTGTGTGTGTGTGTGTGTAAGTTATGGATTCTTTCTTTTTTCTTTTGCTGTATTTAGTACAGGGTCTCACTATACAGATCAGACTTGTAGTGATCTTCCTGTTTTCAGCCTCCTAAGCACTGAGGCTACAGGTATGCATCATGGCCATTCTCAATATCCCTCTCAGGGCACCCCAGGGGCAGGGCCAGCATGACTCTAAATTCTTTATTATGTCCCATTGAGTTTTTAAATGTGTTTGCCTGTCTTAATGCTAGTACCACACTATCTGGATTACTGTAGTCGTCCACAGAGCTTGAAACAGGCAATGTTAGCTCTTTAGCATTGTTCTTCTTCTAGAAGTTCCTTGCGGCTGTTCCACACCCTTTATATTTCCATGTAGCATTTGTAATCAGCCTGCCTATGTCTTTAAATTTTTTTTTTTGAAATTTTAAGTAAGGTTTGTGTTGAATCTGTTTGGCAACAATTAGCCTTAGTAGTTTACTGGCTTTTAATCCCTGCCTAGGATAGAGCTATTGTTTGTATTGGGAATGTTTTAGTTTCTGGGGCATATCTGCATATCTTCTGTCAGTTTTATTTCTAAATTTTTCATATTTTTGATTGTTGCTAAGATGCTAAATTCTGTATATTGATCTTGCTTCTTCAAGCACTAATGAATTCAATTAATGTAGTTATTAGTTCTAGTACCCTTTCTCATATTGTATCTATTTTTTTCTGAATAATCTTATGGATAAACACAATACTTCATCGTTAGCATCTAGATTTCTTTTTCTTGTCTTATTATACTGGCTAGAAATTCCAGTATGATGATGAATGGAGGAGGGAAAATGACACTACTTGTCTAATTCTTGTTATTGAGAGGGTGGGGCAGAATTTACTCTTTTGTTATTTTGATTGTACTTTCAAATTTCTAAAGATACCCTTAGTATGACTGAGAAAGTCATTTTCTAATTACCTGTCTTTTGAGAGTTTAAAATTCAGAAATGCTTTTGGATTTTAAAAGATGTTTTTTATGTATCTATTGAGATAAAGTTTTTTCTGTTTTATTTTACTGACAGAATGAATTTTATTGACTCATTTTGTTTGTTTTGGTTTCTTGAGGCAGGATCTCACCTTGAACTCACTGCAGCTCAAGCTGGCCTCCAATTCACCGTGAGCCTAGCTCGGCCTCCTGAGTACTAGAATTACAACCATGAGCCACTATGTTCAGCATGTACAGATTCCTTTTAAATTATACATTCAGGATGCAAGTCTTATTTCATTAGAATATACCATTGTTTATTTGACCTATTAAAACATGATTTATAATTATGACATCTTTGTTTATTAGAGACATCATGCTGTAGTTCTTTTTTTTTTTTTTTTTTTTTGGTGGAACAGGCTCTTGCACTTACCAGGGAAGCACTGTAGTTCTTTTTGTCTAGACTTGGTATCATGTTATTGCTGGCTTTATAGAATGCATTGTGAAATACACAATTTCAGTTTTCTGGAAGAATGTGAATAGAATTCATTAAAGTTCTCTTTAGTATTTGGTAGAATACATGGATGCAGTTGTCCACGCTGGGAGTTTTATATTAGAAGGTTTTAATTGCAAATTTAATATCTTTGATAGCTAGTGGACTCCCTTGTTTTGTTTCTGATTTTAGAGTGAAAACTTTCAGTTTTGGACCATTTAATATATTATCTGTTGAATTGTCCTAAATAGCTTTTATAAGATTGAATTAGACATTTTCTGTAGGTTTATTTTTAATTATGAATGGATGTAGGACTTTGTCAAAAGCTTTTTCTGCATCTATTGAGATGATCATGTGATTTCTGTTTTTGCTTCTGAATAATCAATGGGTCATAGAACAAATTAAAGACAAAATTAAAAAGTATTTACAATTAAATGATAATGCCAATACAACATGTGAAAACCTCTGGGATGCAATGAAGGTGGTCTTAGGAGGGAAATTTATAGCAATGCACTCATACCTCAGTAAAACAGAATGAGCTCATATAAACAACCTAATGTTGAACTTCAAACATCTAAAAAAAGAATATTTCAAACCCAAAGCTCCTACAAGGGAAGAAATTATGAAGATAAGAGCAGATATTAATGCAATAGAAACTAAGAAACAATACAAACAATCAATGAATCAAAAAGTTGAATCTTTGAAAGAATAAATAAAATTGATAAAATATTAGCCAACAAATGTAATGGCGTATTACATTTACTGATTTGTGTATGTTGGATCCCTGGTATGTATTCTACCTTGTCATGATATATAATTTTGATGATTTACTGCATTCTGTTTGTAAGTAACTTATTAAGGATTTTTGCATCAATGTTCACCAGGCAGATTGATCTTTCTTGGTTGGGTTCTTCTCTGGTTTTAGAATCAGGGTAATACTTACTTCCAGGAATGACTTTGAAGTATTGCTTCCCTTTCAATTTCTTTAAAGAGTTTAAGCATTAATGTCATTAGTTCTTCTTTAAATGTCCTGTAGAATTCAACAGTGAATTTTTCAGGGCCTAAGCTTTACTTTATTGATAAATTTTAAATTACATTTTCAATTTCATTAACTGATATTGGTTTATTTAGTTTTTATATCTTCTGGGTTTAGTTTGACAATTTGTATCGAGAAGTCTGGCTATTTCTTCTCTTTCTAATATTATTAGAATATAGGATCTCTCTGCAGGTATTGATGATCTTGGTCATTTTTGTGGGATTTGTTGTGATTTCCCCATTTTCATTCTTGGTTGCTTCAATTTGTGTTCTTTCTTGCCTTTTTTGATGATGATGGCTGGTGATTTATCAATTTTATTTATTCTTTCAAAGAACCAACTTTTGATTCATTGATTTATTGTTTTTTTTGTTTTGTTTTGTTTTGTCTCTATTGCATTAATTTCTGTTCTTATCTTTGTAATTTCCTCCCTTGTAGGAACTTTGGGTTTGATTTGTTCTTCTTTTTCTAGAAGTTTGAGGTTTAGCATTAGGTTGTTTATACGAACGAGTTTTGACTACATTACATTTGATTTCCCTCCTTTCATGGCATCTCATAGGTACTGGTATGCTTTAGCAACATTATTGTTTAATGATATATACTTTTTGATTTTGTCTTTAATTTGTTCTATCACCCTTCAGTTGCTGATATCCTGGCTTTTTTCTAGATTTCTGTGGCATAAAGCATTGCCTTTCATCCTTTGAGTTTTAATCTATGCCTTCCCTTTTGGCTTCAATGTGTTTCTTCAATGAAGCATATTGTTGGATCTTGCTTTTTGATTCATTTTGCCAGTCTGTGTCTTTTGATTGGTGAGTTAAGACTATTTACATTGATGGTTATAGCTGACATGTATTACCATTTCTTTTTTCATTTTGTTTTCCCCTTGCTTGCTCTTTATCTTTTTTTGCTTCATTTAATTGCTTGCCCTGCTTAGTTGTTTCTTTCTACTAATGTTCCTCCATTTGTGGTCTTTGTTGTCTCCTTCTAATACGTCTTACGGAACATTCTATAGAGCTTGTTGGTGGTCATAAATTTCTTTAGCTTGTGTTTGTCATATAAGTATCTTATTTCTCCATCAATTTTGAAAGAGATTTATGGGATACATCAATCTGGGTTGAAGGTTATTTTCCATGAGCATTTGAAATGTTTCACTGCAAGTTTTTGTGGAATGTAATGTTTTTTTTTGAGAAGTCTGCTGTGATTCTGATGGATTTTCTTTCATAGGTTATATGTTTCTTTTTTCGAGGTGCTTTTAAAATTGTGTGTCGGGGTTTGTACTGAATTTCTGGTGTTTTGATATGGATTTATTTTGGCCGTTTGAGGTTCATATGATTCATTTATTTGTATGTCAAATTCTTTACCCATGTTTTCTGACATTATTTGTATAAAAAGGTTTTTAGTGCCATTTGAACTATCACCAGCTTTCTCACTAATTCCTGTCAATCCTACATTGTTCTTCTTTGCTTCATCATTTAGACTGGATTGGATTGATTCTTCCTGTTAGATTGATTTTTCATGGTCTCTTTAGATTTTTAAGATTTCTGTCTTTTCCTAGTTGCTAGTTGCTTCCCTGTTTTCTAGATCTGGTATTCTATTCTTACCTTCATCCAATCTGTTGCATACACTTTTGATGGCATTTCTAATTTACTGCATTTCTGGATCTGTTTCTTTGGTTCTATTTCTTCTCTACATTTAACAATCATGGTCTCTATTTTTCCTCTCATTTCAAAGAGTTACATTCCTTGGCTTCTGATTTCCTGTATCTCTTTGTGTTCTGGAACTTTGACTGGGTGGGTTGGATGACTGGAATTGCATTTTCCTTTTTAGTCTTGTCATTATCTATTTTTTTATTTTATTTTGTTTTCTCTGATGATGCTTTTTTATTTTATTGAAGTACAAATATCAATCAGACATTTTCAAAACACCTTAACAAGACAGATTCAATAAATTAATACATTGCAAACTGTTTTCATAATGTTTTGGTATCGTACAAGGTGCATACATGATATTATATTTACAGATATTACTTTAGCAGATGTCTCTTATCAGTAAATTAAGAGTGTAGCTGCTTATTTATCTTATTTTTTATACATGAATTATATCAAAAATTCAATCATTATTTTCCTAGTTGATGACCATAGTAACAGAAGCCGACATAATGTCCTTTCCAACCACCATTAGTGCAGATCTTGCCTCTCATAGGATTATGTAGAAGCACAGTGTTATCTATCCCAACTGTACTGTCTATACACACACATCATGATTTTTTCTTTCTATACCCCTTCCTTTGTCTACACCTGTCAAAGGTGGGCACTGCATTGTCATTCAACTAACTTAGGTGCTTGAACTCGACACCACAGTCCAACATAGTCCAGCATTCCACAATAATAGTGAATTATTCAAAGAAGCTGTTGACCATAGCCATTTACAGCTCAGCTTAATATTATGGCCCCGTGATGTATACTTCATTTTTATACTTTTCTGCTGGATGGTTAAGACCTAGATAGATCAAGACTTATATACCAACACATGAACTTTATATTTCTTATGTGCTCAGTGAAGTCCTCTCAGGGTTTATCTTATATGATGATGCTTTTGGATTTCTAATGCTATATAGCCTCGTCACTGAGGCCAAGGCTTTCCTATGAGATGTCTCTTCCTCGGGCTGCTTTCTCTAGCCAATACTGCTGTCACTTCTCTAGCTGGCACTGCCATACTATTCTTGTCAGCATTGCCATATTCCTTTCACTGACATGCCATCCCAAGGCAATGGAAGAAGCAGAGAGTGAGGACCCAACCTCAGCTCATGAACACCACTGTTCTGAGGCCACAGAGGAAAGCACAGCACAGACCTACACTCCTCACTGGGGCAATGGCAGGAGGGCAGAGCTCAGACCCAAACTTCACTCCCCAGCACACTGCACCAGGGACAATGGAGCAAGCTATAAGCACACATTTACACTCTACATGGAGGCACCACTGTCCCCAGGCAATGCAGGAAGCACAGAGTCCAGTTTCACATTCTACTCTCTGGCACTCCCTTTGCCCCCATAATGGAGGAAGTGGGGAAGGTGTGGCTTACACTCCACAGGCAGGGGCCACTATCCTGAGGCACTGCGGAAGTGCAGGTCATGGACTTTTTTATTCCTGAGTTTTTAAAGATGGAATTCAAGGTTATTATTGGTATAAACTTGCTTTTAATTATAACTTTATTTTGATACATTGTTTTTATTTCCATGTTTTTCAAAATACTTTTGGGCCAGGGATATAGCTGGGCCAGGGATATAGTTCAGTGGCATAAGTGCCTGCCTGACAAATGCAAGGTCATGAGTTCATTCCCTGGTACTGCCAAAAAAAGAGAGAGAGAGAAAGAAAGAAAGAAAGAAAGAAAGAAAGAAAGAAAGAAAGAAAGAAAGAAAGAAAGAAAGAAAGAAAGAAAGAAAAAAGAAAAGGGAGTCAGGGAGATGGCTCAGTAGAATAAGTGCAAGGGCCTAAGTACAATCCCCAGTTCCACAAAAAAAAAAAACAACTTTTGACTTTCTTTTTAAAATTTAATGTAAATTTTTTTGAGGCAGGGTCCTGCTATGACTGACCTTGAACAGACTATGTAGCCCACACTAGCCTCAATCTGTGGTGATCCACTTGCCTCAGTTTTTGAGTGCTGTTATGGGTGTGTATCATCATGCCTAGCCTCTTGCTGCTTTTTTATTTGATACAGAAGTTTTAAGAGCATGGCATTTAGTTTTCTTATATTTGGGAGTTTTTAAAGATCTCTCTGTTGTTGATTTATAATTTACTTTGATTTTCATAAAGTACTAATGTATGATTTTAATTGTTTAGATTCATTACTTTTATTTTATGGTTTGGAGCATGGTTATATTCATAAATATTTTGCATACATTTTGAAGGAGGAGCTGTTCTTCTGGTATTTGGTGGAATGATGTACAGATATCAGTTAGATCAAACTGTTAGACAGTCCTGCACAAGTCTTCTATATCATTACTGATTTTGTGTTACATGTTTGATGAAGTTTTAAGAGTAGGGCATTGAAATCAATTATTCTTATGGATTTGGCTGTTTCTTATCCCAATTCTATCTATCTTTGCTTCATATATTTTAAAGCTCAATTATTAAATATACAAATATAAAGATATTTATCATATTGATAAATTAGTCATTATGACATAAAGGTCTACATCCATAGTAATTTTCTTTATTATAGAATCTGCTAAGAATTACAGTTTTCTTTAGACTGGTTAATACACAGCAATTAGGTGTATCTTTTTATTTAAAAGAATTTATTTTCCATTCACGATAAAAAGAAAACACTTCAGAGTGAAGATATGAAATAAAACCTCTTCAGTACTATAAAATATATTTACGAAACCTATGGTAAGCATAATACATAATGCTAAAATTCTGGAAGTTTTTCTTTTGTGAGCAGGAATAAGACAAAGATTTCTATAACCATACTTTGGTTATTTCATTATTGCATTAGAGACTTTGTCCAGAAGAAAAAAAATTTTTTTTCTTCTCTTTCCTAAAAACTTACTGAAAAGAAAAAATCTTCACTTAAAAAGACGGTTCTGGGGGACAATCTTTTCTGACCCCTTTTCTGTTCCTCTCTTAGACAGGAGCTTTCTGTCCCTCAATAAATATATTCTGCTCAAAAAAAAAAAATGACTGTTCTGTGCATATAGATAATTCCAAAGGATATCACAGATAAATTTTTAAAAGTGTGCTGGATACAAAAACAAATATAAAAATTTGTGTGAATATCTGTATCACTTTCTGAAAATTTAATATAAAGACACAATAATCAGAAAAGAAGGAAAAAATGGAAGCAAACTTTTGTAAATAGGGAGTGGAGGAAAGATTTTAGGAAGGGTAGGAGAATGGGAAAAAAATAAATATAAAATGTTATGAAAAATAAAAAAATCTGAAAAGTTGACCCCAAAGTGATAATGATCCAACTTTGTATTGTTGCATAGATAGCAACAGAGAGTAATTATAATAGAACACTAGGCTGAGCAACAGATGTGGTAACAGTATGGAGGTGAGCCCTGGAGAACATTGGAGACAGACTTTTCAAAAATAGTGCCAAGATGATTTGATATCCCTATGGGGAAAAAAAGAAATTAGATTTCTGTCTCACATCATACAGTAAAATTGATTTCAGATGGATTAAAGACTTGATTGTGAAATAAAAATCATATTGCTTTCTGGAATTTCAGTTTCAGAACAAAATAATATAGATTCACTTTTCTCCAATTCTCTTCTCTAAATATAACTAACTACTCAGTAATTATTAAACAGGTAATGATAAGGAGTCTGAAAACTGGAAAGATAAAGGCATACTGGCTAGAAACCATAGCGCCTGAAGATGCTAATACAGGGTGTTCCTTGAGCTTTCTTTTCGCCTCTCATATATTGAGCTGGGCACTGGAGAGGTTTACAACAAGATGAAATGAACACAGACAACAGTATCATCAAGTGAAGGACCCAACACCCCATAAGAACCAAGAAAGGTGTCTTTGTACATGGACAAAATGTACCTAGCAGGAAAACTCTGTTTCCTCTCCCTAACTGGGGCACTGTTAATAGATTCATTCAAAGTCAACCATGGCAGTGATGAAGATCCAGCCGCGCAAACCTTGCTTCACAACCTCAGCTCCTCTGTTAGGAAGTCTGGTCTGTTGGTAGCAGCAGCAGCAGCAGCAGCAGGGAAAGCCCTAGGTCACCCAGCCTGTGCCCCACGAGCCCAGCTCCGATGGCGATCTCCTCCAGAAGGAAGCCCTTGGCTGTTCAGGCTCCAGTACAAAATTAAGTCACTGTGGGTCACCAATGGGAGCAATAACAACAGAGGTCTTTGTGCTTCTGTTTCACATTCAGTGGCACAGGGAGTCTTAGACCAAATATTTCACTTGCCTCTACTGAAAGTCTTCCAGAGATTGCAAGTGGCTCGTGCAATTCTTCCTTCACAGCAGACAGTGCCAACAGGCCTTTCCCAAGTGTCACAAGAGCAGAAAAAAAAAAAAAGAAAAGAAGAAAGAAAAAGCAGGTCAAAATACCCCTGCATGTGCTAGGAAAAGGAATGTTATATTAGAGCCCAATCCCCTCAAATACGCAGAGCTTAAGTGCTAACCCTGAAAGACGTTATTTTAATGCTAAAATACATATAGATAGGACCCAAATCTCTTACCATAACAACCAAAATGTTCAGGATACAATAAAACAAATCATCTTTCACACAAAGAACCAGAAAAGCCATAATTTGAAAGAGAAAAAGACAATCAACAGATGCTAATACTGAGATGAATCCCGTGTTGGAAAGTGCTTCTCATAAAATGCTTCAATAATCAATCACAAATTCTCCTCAAGAATTGAAAAGATAGAAAATCTTGGCAAAGTAATAGAAGTTATAAAAAAGGAACGAAACCCAAATTATAGAGTGCAAAAATACAATAACTTCCAAAAAAACCAACTTGGGTGGAATTAACAGCAAAAGGGAGATCACAGTGCACAGAGTCCATGAAGCTGAAGACAAATTGATGGAATGTATTCAGTCTGAACAATAGCAGGAAAATAGAGTGAAAAAAATGAATAGTCTATCCAGGATTTATATAACAAAATACCTAACGTTCTTATCGCTGGAATTCCAGAAAAAAATAATGCCTGGAAACTTTCCAAATTAGTGAAAGTCAAAACCTGTAGATTCATCAAATTGGGTAAACCTCAAAGAGAATAAAAGACAAGAAATTCATGTCAAGAAATGATTAAACTTATGTAAACTAATGGCAAAGAGAAAGGCTGTAAAATATCCAGAGAATTATATATTGTACATTATCTACAGAATTATACATTATCTACAGAAAATTAGAAATCTGAATGGAAGAGATTTGTAAAGCACAAATGAAAAGTATAT
>PVKA01003545.1:89514-108716 GCA_004027165.1 Ctenomys sociabilis
CAGATACTAAAATTAAGAATTATTCCTTTGGAGGGCTGGGGAGGTGGCTCAGTGGAATAAGCGCTTCCCTGGCAAGCACAAGGGCCTGAGTTCAATCCCTGGTTCTGCCAAAAAAAAAGAAAAAAAAAAAAATCCTTTCTTTTCCGGGCGTGGTGGCGCATGCCTGTAATCCCAGCACTAGGGAGGCTGAGGCAGGAGAATTGTTGTGAGTTCGAGACCAGCCTGAGCTACAAAGTGAGCTTAAGGCCAGCCTGAACTGCACAGTGAGACCCTGTCTCAAAAAGACAAAAAAAAAAAAAAAAAAAAGAATTATTCCTTTGGAAATTAAGAAGAAAAAGTAAAGATACCCTTACAAGAGAGAACAAAGGGGTTGGAGACATATCTCAGTGGCACAGTACCTGCCTGGCAAGCGTGAAGTCATGAGTTCGATTTCTGAGATATATATATATATATATATATATATATATATATATATATATATATATATATCAGGAATATGTAATACATATGGATATATATATATATATGGAGAGAGAATCTGTTGCTAGAAGACCTACTTTTGAGAGATAAAGAAAGTTCTCAAAATACAAGAGAATATTAACAGAGAGTCTGAGTCTCCAGGGAAAATTTTTGAAAAGAATAAATGAAAGTGGAAGTAGTCATAGTAGACTATCTATCGCCCCATGATTTCTTTTGTCATAGTTTACGGTTAAAGCATCATTAAGTTGTTGCATCATTGTTGAGATACATAATATATATAGAGAGAATGTTTAAGACACTTATTTTTTATGTATTTAGTACAGGGTCTACAGGGTCTCACTACGCAGATGGGACTCGTAGTAAGCCCCTGTTGTCAGCCTCCCAAGCACTGGAATTACAGGTATACGCCTCCATGCCCAGTCTCAATTGCTGTCTCAGTGTACCCTGGGGGCGGGGCCAGCACAGCACACCAGAAATTGAACCTCTGTTCCTGCCTCTGCCTAAACAGGCGCTTTTATCCACTGAGCTATCTGTCCAGCCTCAAGACAGTTATTTTTGAAAACTGGAGAAGGCTAAAGGATTTAAGAGGAAGTAATATTTTTATATTTACAGTCTAATGTTGACAACTAGTATTCCATGATGATCTATCACCTGTCTATACAATACCTAAAGCAAATACTAACAAAACCATAGAAAGTGAATGTGTAAAATATTTATAAATAAATCCACATTTTAACACTTAAAAACTTTTAGGTTACCCATGAGTGGTACAAGAAAGAAACAAAGAAAAAAGACAGAAACAAAAAGAACAGAAAAAACGTAATAAAATGACAGATTTATACTTCAACATGACACAAAATTGTTTTAAATGTAAATGTTCTAAATATAACAATTAAGAGACAGAAATACGCAGAGTGGATAAAAATCACAGCCCAATTATATGTTGCCTATACAAATTAAAATTCAAACACTGACACAGGTAGGATGAAAGTGAAAGAAAGGCAAAACAATGGTTTCAATCCTGCAGTAGGCTCTCCAATGACAGTGAAACTAAAGAGTAAATCAGTAACAGAAGATGATAGCCAAATATTCAAACACTTGGAAAGTGAACACACACTTTTAAACAGTCCACTCATCAAAGGGGAAATATCTCCATTGAACTGAATGCAAATGAATATTTGAACACATCGAAATGTGAGGGATTATTGCTCAAACAGTATTAAGAGAGCAACTTATGGCACTGCATGGAAAGAGAAATAGCTCAGGTAATCTTTACCTTAAGTGTCTAGAAGAGAAAAGTTAAAACAAAAAGCTAAAGCAAGCAGAAAAGTTTCAGTTTGAGAAAATGAAATAGTGCTGGTGGTAGACCAGTGCTGATGTTGGGAGAGCAAGTGAGTGCACTTAACCGTGTATGTAAAAGTGATTCAGGGGAACTGAGAGATAGCTCAGCGGACTAAGCACGTGCTTTGGCAAGTGCAAGGACTAGGGTTCAATACCGGTCCCTCATGCCATACCAGCCCCACCCCTGGGGTACGCTGAGGCATTGAACAAGTCTGGGCGTGATAGTGCACACATGTAATCCCAGCGGTTGGGAGGCTGAAAACAGGAGGATTACTGAGTCTGAGCTGTGCAGTGAGACCCTGTACCAAATACATGCATGAAAAACAAAAAGTGAGTCAGGGGCAGGCGAGATCTATCACCTATCGATCACCTATCAATGATAGATCGTCAGCAGTCTACATGTCTGCAAGGACCCAAGAGGAAGGACCCAATCTCCGTCCCACTGCCACATGCCATGCAGGCCTCAGAACCTAGGCACTGGCTGCCCAGTGGCTCACACCTGTAATTGCAGCACCAGGGAGGCTGAGACGGGAGCATCGCTATGAGTCCGAGCTGCGTAGTGAGACCCTGAATCAAATAAATAAATAAAAATTTTTTAAAAATGATTTAAATGGAAAATTTTGTTGTTCATATTTTATCTCAATAAAAAAGTTGCAAAAGTAAATAAAATTGCAAACAAACAAAAAAAGCAGAATAAACTCATGGACCAAAAATCCAATTCCTTAAAATTACAATAAAATTGATAAAATTCTAGCAAGAATGACAAGGATAAAAATGACACAAATAACCAATATTAATACTTAGCAGGGAATATGCTTGGAGAACTGTGTATGCACACAAGAAAACTGTTGATCAATATCCTATCAACACAGCTCCTCAATAAAATGCTCCAGTAAAAATCCTCAAGAAAGTTCTAGCAAGTCAAATCCAACCAACAATGTATAAAAAGAATACTGACCAAATACAATTTAATCTAGATTTACAAACCTAGTTCAAAATCAGTATAACCCATCATACTGATAGGCTACAAGAGAAAAATCATGCATCAATCAATATAAAAAACTTTTGATGAAATTCAGTCCCCTGAAAGAAAACCTCTTAGAACACTAGGATCAGAAGGGAACCTTCCAGGACCACAGAAAAGCAACCAAAAACTTACATTGCAGTGATGGTGAAAGGCCGAACGCTCGTCACCAACAGGAGCAAGGCAATGATTTTCATTTTTATTTCTCTTATTCATCCAGAGGACTCATGTGACTGGAGCAGAGTAAAGGAGAGAATAACAGGAAATGTGGACAGTGGTAGTGAAGTCAGATGTCAGAGAGAGAGCACCTCTGGTACCACTGTCAGTTTTATTGTACACCAGAGGTCTCTAAGTGTGGACCCCCAAGCACCAGTAAATGAATCCCCTGGAACATGTTAGAAGTACAGGTTCCCAGGCCCTACCCCCTATCTGCTCATCCAGAAATTCTACAAGTGTGTTTTACCAAGCCCTCAAGATGACTCTGAAACACACTGTCGGCGATATGGCACTGTCCAAGAGCCTACAGCAGAGAAGCCATCCAACTTTGACTTGTGTATTGAGAAGACTATGCAGCACAGACCAGGGACAAGAGGATCAGGTAGGAAGCTGCCACACTGGTCCAGGGGAGAGCTGCCCAGACCCGGTCTAGGGTCACAGTGACAGAGATGGAGAAGAAATAATCATCACTGATACTTAAAAGCTCCTTTCTTTGTAAACATTATTTTCTTAATAAAGCTTGGCAGCATGGTTTCACATATAATTCCAAAAGAAGGTATTCAGATCCTTGTATTAGCACTCTCCCGAGCTCTGTCCTCTCTATTTAACTCTCCTTAGGGTAATTTGTAAGGAAATATCACCACACATTCACTTTATGGAAATACTCTGTATTCTTCAGTATCTACAGTATCTCTTTCTCTACTGAAGAAATTTAAAAAGTCAATTTCTAAACTCCATTATCCCTTACAGGGCCCATCAACCCTAGAACCTGTCATACCTTTGATCAGGTTAGACTGACTCTAAAGCCTGTTAAAAATATATTTTATCCTCTATTACCCCAAGAGCTGAAGTCCAGACTAGGACAACAGGCCTGTCGTTTTGAAATGGTGAGACCCGTTTTCTCAAGGTTGAGGAGGGCTCCCTACAAGCAATGAACATGCAAACCTCTAATTGGTTCATTTATTAGTATAGACAGTGACAGGTGATGAAAGTGAAATGAATGTTTATAAGAGTTTCATGCATCTGTTTATTTGATCTCTTTGAAATTAATCTTAGAATTTCTACAACATGTAATGCTAAACACATGTCACTGATTTTGAACTTAATGCAGCACATGGAAATGTTTATAAGAATTAGAGGCACTTCAGAGTCCACCATAGACATAGACTATTGACACAATCTGCTGATGCCTTCTGAAACCTGTATTTAGTCATGAACAGTTATGTGCTGCTCTTTTAAGAGTTGAGTGGCTGAAATCATTACTGTTGTGTCTGAGAAGAATGAGGTTGTTAATTGTGTTTACAATAAAATATGTGAATAAATAAATAAAATACGTTAATATTTTATTATAATTGTTCAGATTTGCCAGAACAGCATTCATTACACTGGGTCCAACTAGTACATTTTATTTCTCATGCCAAGTCCTATTGATTGCTAATGACTGCTTGGACTGCGTGAGAAGAATGCAGATTCAGAGTCTGATTGCAGGAAGTGAAGGGCACTGGGTGAGAGCTGTCTGTGCCTGGGGTTGGTGATGGGGTGGGTAGTGGATTTCTAACTGGTAGTCAACTTGTTTCACCCAGCTGAATTAAACCAGTGTGGTACTGGGTACAGGTGGCCCACCTGAGAGTTGTTGCCAGCAGCATAAAGGCAGAATAGAAGAAGCTGCCAAAACACTTAGGGATGCTGTTTGAAGAAGCTGTTGAAGCTCTTGGAAGTTATTAGTTCTCCTGGGCTGTTCTGCTGGAGGACCTTGTCATGCTGGCTTTCCCCATGAACTTTGGAGGAACTCGGGTCCTCACCAGGGGCCCTGATGGTGCCCTACTCAGCCTCAAGGAAGAAGCTTGTCCCACTGGCTTTACTGATGGGAACCTGGCTTTCTCTATTGCTGGGGGAGCTCAAGACCTCACTGTTGCTGAGGATGGGTGTGGTACTTTTGGGGGAGGTCTGTTTCTTACCTTGAGCATTGCTTCTTAGCTCCAGTTCTGATCCCTCAACTTGCTAGTACAGATCCTTCTTCCTGCTGGCATAGACTTCTTAGCTTCTATCACTGATCTTTGGGCCTTTCCAGCACAGGTCTGTGAAGTGAGCTCTAAGCCTCCAATTGTACTTATGGGAGGCATTTGTTAGGAGCTCTAGGCCCTCAGCTGGATTCTTTAGTGTTTAGTGTGTGGATAGGTTTCCTGTGCTTTTATATAATTCCTTGGGTGATTCATTATAAAATATTATAAAATATGTCCTGTATTATATTGTTTCCCTGGCAAAAAAGTAAAACTTTAAACCATGACAGGGTGGTAGCTCAGGATCCCTATTGTCTAACCCTTCTGTAGAAGAAAAAACAATCAGTTTGAGTAGAACACCAGCAATGCCTCAAAACTTCCAGGGCTAGACGGCCCGCTCAGTGCTTTAGTCTGAGAATACACATCTTTCTTTGCTTTGCATTTCTCTTACCACTACCATTCCTTATGCAGTGACATTCTCTGACAGCGACTTCTTTGTTTATATTTGGTTCCAGGAATTGAACTGAGAGCCTTGTACTTGCCAGGCAGGCAGGTGCAGGTGCTTCCAAGCTACATACCTGGCCTCTGCTCTCTGGCACTTAGGGTTCCCTGTGCTCCCTCCTCAGCCCTCAGACACATTATGTCCCATATTCCCTTATGGGCTCCCCGTGCTTATTCTTCATCCACGTTAGTCTGTTTTCCTTCTTCCACTTGGAAATATTGATACTTTTGTCTCTGAGCATTTGCTTAAAGCTACAACGCTGACCAAAATATCAACTGTCATTTATTTATTTATTTATTTATTTATTTATTTATTTATTTATTTATTTATTTGGTACAGGGTCTTGCTATGCTGCTCAGACTTGTAGTAATCCTTCTGTGCCAGACTCCTCAGTACTGGGATTACAGGCATACACCACCATGAGTAGTTTTGGTGGCCAGCATGGCATTCTGTGCCAGGGATTGAACCTGGGTTCTTGCACTTGCCAGACAGATGCTTAGACCACTGAGCTGTCTCCATAGCTGAAAAAACAGTATCTTTTGCCAAAGCAAAACATAGTAAATTGTGTAGTATTGAGAAGCTTCAAATAACATGCTCTAAGCTGGAGTTCTAAACTGATTCGGAAAATTCCACAGAACTCATCTTGGAAGTAGCTCTCTATGTCTGTTCAGAAAGGAAGAAATTGATAAAAATAAATGAATAAATAAATAAAATAAAACAAAAAAAATCTCTGGTCCTGGAAATGCACTTTGAGGGACATGCCACTTTAAACGAAGTGCAAGAAAGAGAAGATTACTATCTTGCAACTTATCTCAAGGGCCTTGTTTCTCCTGCTGGATCACACTTGAGGAAGAAAGAACATCCTGTGCCCACTGCCCTGGCTTCTGTGAGGCCAGTGAGCCAGTGGGCAGATGCTCAGACTCACTGCACAAGAGCCCTGTGCCTCATTGTTGCTAACGCCTGCCTGCCGAATGCAGCAATGCCTGAAAGGAAGCCTCGACTCTGCCTGGCAAGAACTGCACCCATGGCCCTGACTGCACAAACCTAAACCTCAAAACTTCTCAAAGGCCCAGGAAATGTAAATTTTCCCTTTCTAACGTCTCTAATCCAGGAAGGCACACAGAAAAAGATCATGCAACAGAAGAGGGCCCCCCTATCAGCCAAATTGGTCACATCCATCACAACTTGCTATATTTCAGAGCTATAAATCCACTCCTGCCATTTTCTTGTGGAAAACCATTCAATGCCTCCAAATCACCTGTAGCATGAAGCCCTCATTCCTGACCTCACCATACGGGACTCTGTGCTTTGGAAGTAGGGTAAGGGCATGTGGACAACCAGCACCGTGGTAAATATAGGGCTTCCCAGGGAGTAGTGGCCGGGTTAGCTTTCCTAGCCTTTGAGCACCGAGGTTCCCACCTTTGCTGTTTTACAATGATCAAAAACATGGTTTTCTGATAGTGTACTCTTTTCAGAGTGGCCTCTTCTGACCCCCTACCTTTATTTCATCATAAGCTTCCCTTTCTTTTGTCCCTTTCATCCCTGCCTTGCCCAATTTTTGTCATTCCTCCTTGGTGTAACACTTTGCTTTACAAGCAAATTTTAGTTGTTAGCTATGAAAGTCTTAGGGGCTGTCAAGGCTTGGTGCGCTCTGTTGATAGTACACCAGTTTCCCCTTGTACACAGCCACAAACCGGGTCCTTCAGAATCTTTTCTCATTATTGGCTTCTCATTATCTTTCAGATTGGACCTCTGTATTGTGGTGGAGGTCGAATGTCGTCTTTGGGTTCTCATTCTCTTGGGACCTTCATGACCAAGATGGTTTCCCTTCATTCTTCCTAAACAGATGCTAGCATCTTGAGCCTTATAACTACTGGTTGTTTGTGTCTACATATCTGGGTTTTTGTTAGGCTACTAGGCTTTCTACTTTTTTAAATAGTTGTTTCCCATGATTCTTTGGTTCTGATGTGCTAATTTATAATGATTTTTTTAAGTGTTGGAATTAAGGAAAAATAAAAATCTTCCATTTTGCCAACATCTTATGTGAAACGGTATCATATGAATACATGAAAAGTAACTTATGAAAAAACCCCAATCTTTTTAATTAAAGAAAAATTGATGAACATGGAGAATCACATATTGAGTGGAATAAACAGAACTCAAAAGGCAAAATATTGTATGGTCTCACAAATATGTGAAATCTAAGAAGAATAACAAGAAACTAGAAGTAGATGATTATTAGATAAGAGGAAGGAAGAAGGGGAAGAAGAAGGCAACAGAATGGTGGCTAATGGGGGAGGAAGGTGTACAAAATGTATTATATGCATTGAATACCCCCAGAATGTGAAACTAGGGGAGAGTAGGGATGGAGGGTTATGGGGGGATGCTTGAAGTATGTTATATATGGATGTATAAATTAGCTAAAGTGAAACATTCTAATCTGCATAAGCAATATGCACTGATAGAAATTTGGAAGGAAAAAAGCCACATGATTCTGAATTTAGCCCAAATTTGTTAGAAAAAAGGATCTTGGTAAAGTCTTGGTGTCATGGAGGGATCCCACCCATAGTCAGTCAGCACCCTTCTGAGCTGGCATTTTTGGCTTATAACTTGCTCCACTTGAAGATTAAGTTGGGAAAAACATAACCGCTTTTTACTGACTGTTCTTCTCCTGGGGAAAATAGATGCTGCCCTATTTCTCATTAAGCAAAATTAGGAGGTTCAGGTTGCATTATTGAAAACATTTCCTGGACATTGTCACCAGTAGCACAAATGAATTCTAACTATTGTTCAGTTTTGCATCACATTTAGTATTTGGGTTTGGAGACAAATTATTGGCAAGTCTATGGTCATTTGTATGTTTGTTAGCTAGAAAGTAGAAGAGAAAACTATTTTGGTGTCAGTGGTGTAGGAGGTAAAACTATGTATTGGGTAATTAGTCCATGAGATAGGCATTGGATGTTGGGAAGAGGTGGGGGAAAATATATATTATATATCATATCATATCATATCATACTGTAATCTATCCCTTTGGCAGGCCAAATCAACATGCACTTCCCAAGAAATAACAATAAAAAATAATAAAAAGGAAAGGAAGGAAGATGAAAGGAGAAAAATCTCAAAAAACTGCAGCTCTCCTTCGTGGTTCCATGTTCACTAAAAGAAGAGAGCCTGACACTTTACGGGTCTTTAGATTTGGACTTTCTGCCAATGTTATTTTAGTGTCAAGCAGTCCATTCTGTGAGTAAAACAGCACCAAAGCATAAAATCATGACAAAAACAGAGGAAAACAAAAGAAAGAGAAACTTATCACACTACAAGGAATGAAATACAGAAGAGGACATGCCCATTTTTCCATATAGCTGGTTATGCCATCGCAGTTAGTTTTTATGACTTCCTTTCTCCGGTACACATTTCATGCTTCCTTTGGCTTTAGGTGCCACATCACCACATTTGGACTCTTTCTTGGCTGAGGGGGCACACATGACCCAAGCAGGAGCCACTAATGATCCTGCATCGGTACTGTGAACTTTTAAGTGATCCCCAGGTGGACTCTCAGCCCCTGAATTTATCCCTTTGTCTTCCCTACTGTCCTTTTGCAGCATCAGCCAGCTGTAGGTCTTATTTAAAACAACAGAATCCTTTTTGTGTGTTCTCTCTGAAGTGTGAGAAGCCCAAAACATCCAGGTGGCAATTGTAATTTCCAATTCCATACAGTAATTTTCATATTTTCTCATGCAAACACACCTAAACTAAGAAGTAAAGGATTACAGTGGGTAAGGATATGAGCACTGAATTTAAGTGGGATGCATTCAGATTTTTACTCTAGCAGTTACTTGTTCTCCAAATGGTTTCTTAATCTGTAAAATGTGGACAGCACAGTGCTACATTATGTTGATTTCATTTCCTATTGTGATGGATAAAGGAGTTATTACATTAAAGAACAGTGCCTAGCACACAATGTTCGGAATACTAGCCATTATCACCAAGGGCTAAACAGGCAGAGCACAGTTACAAGGCCAGGTGGCAAACAAAAGATAATCAACAGGTGCACTAGAGATAACTGTGAACCCTGTACAACATCTCTCCTTGCATGCATGCATTCCTGAGCGCACACACAACACACACATACGGATATGCACAAACGTCACACTACACATAAACTGTACAAAGTTTCACATCTTTCTTACTGGATTTGGGAATTAGGCTAATGGAACAAATAGCTCTGTATATTTGTTGCCTATTCAAGGTGTACAATGTATTCAGGAAGACTCCTAAAAAGGGAAAAGCTGGGTCTAGTTTTATGTAAAGACATCAGATTACAGTGATACATATATGCCCATATTTATAGCAGCACAGTTCATAATAGCTAATTTTGGAAGCAGCCTATATGTTCATCAACAGAAGAATGGATAAAGAAAATTCGGTATTTACACATAATGGAGTACTACTGTGCCATAAAAAAGATGAAGTTGAGACTCCACGGCAGCAGTCCTACTGGGAAGGAGCCATGGAACAGGCAGCTGGTAAGGCCAAGTGGTCCATTTGGATGGGGCTGAGCGGAAGGTGCCAAACAGTAAACAGACCCGAGCCCAGTCTGGCCAGTCAAGTTTGAGTTCAGTAGATCTAGACCTGGTAAGTTGAGGCTACTGCTGGACCCAGCCAAGCCCAGACCGAGGCCCAGACTTACAGGAGCATCCTCGCAGCACAGAGGTGGCAGCAGGTAACTGGGCTGAGCTAGTCTGCCTGGAAGACTGCAAGTGCATGAACCACAGGTACCCAGACTCCAGGTGCATGAAGCACAGGTGCTCACAGAACTCAGGGGAACTAATTCAAATACAAATTCCAAGTGCAGCTCGGCCGGTGAGTGAGAGCTCCAGGCCCACCGTGCCGGAGGGCCATTTCCCAACAATCCCGGGTTCCACCCTGCGGCCCCAGACCCAGCGCAGCTCTGCTGCAGACCCACCAAAGCCCAGGCCTGACCACCTAGAGAGCAACCTGCCTGAGACATGAGGGCCGACTTCAGCAACTTCCGGATCCCCGGCCCAAAGCCAGCCAAGATAGTGGGAATTTTCACTACTTGCTCTGCATTCCGGTTCATGCTCGCCTGATCAGGGAACCAACAGAGGGGAACCACAGGAGCTGCAGCAAAAAAGGAACTGAACACAACAGCTAGATCCAGGCCAGGCATAACTGGATAATCTCAAACTTAATAGACTGGCACCCGAATCCCATTACATGCTAAGGTTATAGCTGTACTAAAGCTCTACACCAAAGGTCAGAGGTCAGTGCTATTCAAATGCAAACTTTCATTTTATGATTCTGCTTTGTTATACGGCTATAATGTTTGCTCCAATGGCCTAAAGTACAAGCTTATTAGTTACAAAAGTTTTTCAATTTCTAAATTTCACTAGCTATTATTAGTACTGCTAATTGTAAAACTATAAATAGAAAACTATATCTGCCTTAATCACATATCGTGTCTTGAGTTATACTATTGAGATGTGCTAGGTTAATAACCTCACCAAAGCCTTACATTGAAAGATGGAGGACAGTGCCAAATGGAAACCAATATTTCACTGTCAGTCAATAGAGAAGGCAAAATCTTGGGACACACACAAAACAAGACTCTGACACAGGAGAGATACCTAAAAAAAGACTCTTTACAGAGAGGTTCTAACTACAATGATACAGCTACCTACTATCAAAGTTTCACAAAAAATAGGTATCACAGAATTCAAAATAAACCGTTCTCTCTGAAACGGAAAATGACAAAAAAAAAAAAAAAAAAAGGAGCAAAATGCAATTTCAGGGCCCAAGCCCACCCAGAACAAACCCAGGAGACATCAGCATAGAAGAAATTGAAACTCACATACCTGGAATCTCTGAAATAATAGCAACTGAAGTAAAGAAATAACTGTAGAAGGGCATAGAAGATATGAGATCAGAAATGATCTCACAGGTAAAAAAAAGAAATGATAATGAAAGAATTATAAAACATTTCTAAAGAAAAATAACAGAGAATAGAAAAATGATGGAAACCTTGAATGAGTATAGAGGGAAGAAATAGAGGGTATAAAGCGGATTCAAAGAGATACACAAGAAATTAAAAACTCCATTAAAGGTTGGCAGAACCATTTGAATGAAAGTGAAGATAGACTTTCAGACCTTGAAGACACCATAACATCTAGAGAAAAGGTAAGGAAAGATCTCTTAAAAACAACTAGGAGGCACAAAATAATAATTCAACAGCTGCAAGATGACACAAAGATGAACAATGTAAGACTAATAGGCATCAATGGGAAAGAAGGAGGCAACGCAATACCATGAAAAGAATATGGGCAGAAGTAATAGCAGAAATCTTCCCAAATATAGGGAAACAATCTGACATTGAGTAACTGAGGCATATAGAACTCTAAACAATATCAATCCAATTAAAACTACATCCAGATATATAATAATCCCAGAAATTCATCATGAGAACAACAATACAAAAGTCACTAGAGAAAAGAAACAGATCACATTTAAATGAAAACCCATCAGAATAACAGCAGATTTCTCCTCACAAACCATCAAGACAAGAAGAGCATGGAGTGATGTACTTCAGGTCCTATAAGAAAATACATACCAACCTAGATTGTTCTACCTTGCAAAACTCTCTCTCAACTATGATGGAGAAGTGAAATACTTCCATGACAAAGAATAACTAAGGAAATTCATGATGACCAAACCAACTCTATACAGAGTATTGAAAGATACTCTACAAATGGATCAAAATGCCCATAATTCCAAAAGCAACAACAAAAAGAACTCACCAAACACAGCAATCTATTAAACCCAGGAGAAAAGTAGGGAAACAACAGCAGGAAAATAACATGACAAACATAACTCAATACATATCAATTATAAGCACCACTGTAAGTGGACTCAATTCACCAATTAAAAAAAATAGACTGGCAGACTGGATTAAGAAACAAAATCCAACAATATACTGTATACAAAAAACACATTTAGCCCATAAAGAAATTCATAGGCTGAAAGTCAGAGGATGGAAAACAATACTACGTGCTCCAGAATGTCAGAAGAAAATAGGGGGAGGTATTCTGTTCACAGATAATCTGAACTTCAAACCAAGAATTATCAAACAAGATAAAGGTCATCATATACTGGTTAGGGGAAAATTCAAGAGGAAGAGATAACAGTCATAAATCTGTATGAACCAAATATAGGAGAACCCAACTATATTAGACAAATTTTAAAGGACATGAAAAATCCAATAACCAATATCACAATCTGAACAGTGGACCCTATCATCCCTTATTACAAAAAGATAGGTCAATCAGACAAAATTAGCACAGAAATAGCAGAACTGAACCAAACCTTTGAACAAATAGACTTAATGGACATATACAAAATATTCCACCCAACAATATCTGAATACTTATTCTTCTTAGCTGCACATGGCACGCTTTCTAAAATAGACCATGTACTAGCCGATAGATCATGCTTAAATATATGTAAGAAAACAGAAGTTATCTGATAACATGCATATTATCGACACTGCAATGAAACTGAAAGCTAACAACAAAAGAAACCACGAAAACCCCATAAACATATAGAAATTAAATGACACCCTCCTCAGCAACTGATAGGATACAGATGAAATTAAAATAAGAAATCAAACAATACATACAATCTAACAAAAATTAAAATACAACTTATAGAATTTGTGGGATGCAATGTAAGCAATTTTCAGAGGAAATTTTATAGCAGTGAACTCACACATTAGGAAACAGAGTGAGAATATATACTCTAAGGCTGCACCTCAAGCTTCTATAAGAAGAAGAGCAAACCAAGCCCAAAGAAGGGAGGAAATTATAAAGATTAGAGCAGAAATTAATGCAATTGAGACAAAGAAAAGAATACAAAGAATGAATGAATCCAAAAGCGGGTTCTTTGAAAGTTTAAATAAAACACATAAGCACCTAGCCAACCTCCTCAAAAAGAGGAAAGAAAAAATTCAAATTCAAGCAATTAGGAATGAAAAGGGAGAAATTACTACAGAACCTGTGGAAATTCAGAGGATCATCAATAATTGTTTTGAAAATCCTTACTCTCACAGGGTCAAAGACACAGAAGAAATGGATAGATTCCTAGATAAGCAAAAATTGCCAAAATTGAATCAAGAAAATATAAAAGTTCTGAATAACCCAATATCAGCCAATATAGTTGAAAATGTAATAAAAATAATTTACCAACAAATAAAAGCTCAGGTCCTGCTGGATTAAAAGTTGAATTCTGCAAGAAATTTAGAGAAGATTTAATTCCAATCTTCCTCAAAATCTTTAAAAAACTGGAAGTGAAGCAATACTCCCAAAATCATTCCTGGAGGAAAGTATACTGACACTGAAACCAAAGAAAGATTCACCCCAAAAAAGAGAATTACAGGCCATTCTCCCTCATGAACATAGATGCAAAAATCCTCAATAAAATGCTAGCAAATAGAATACAGTAAATCATCAAGAAGATTACACCACAACCAGGTAGGATTCATTTCAATGATGCAGGGATGATGCGGCATATGCAAATCTATAAATACAATACAGCATATCAATAGAGCCAAAAAAAAAAAAAAAGATCATCTAAATTGATGCAGAAAAGGCTTTTGACTAAGTCCAACACTTAGTGGATCACTTATTATTTATGACTAAGCCCTACTATAAATTGGAATAGATGGCCTCTGCCTCAACCTAATAAAAGCCATCTATGACAAACCAACAGGCAAAAATTTCTAAATGGAGAAAAACTGAAAGCTTCTATTCACAAATCAGATACAAAACAAGGATGTCCTCTATCTCTACTCCTGTTCAATATATATATATATATAGTTCTGGAATCATTAGCTAGATTGGACAAGAGAGAAATAAAAGAAATTAGAATAGGTAAAGAAGTTAAGCCATCATTATTTACAGATGACATGATACTCTCCTTGGAAGACCCAAAAAACTCCACCAAGAAGCTCCCAGAATTAATAAACAAATTCAGTAGCATAGCAGAATACAGTCAACACCCAAAAAATCAATAGCATTCCTCTACACAGATAACAGACTCACTGACAGAGAAATTAGAGAAGCAATACCCCTCACAATAGAATCAAAAAAAAATTGAAATACTTAGCAATTAATCTAACAAACAAAGTTAAAGATCTATACAATGAAAATTACAACCCTTTAAAAAGACAGATCAAAGAGAATTTCAAAAAATCAAAAGATATTCCCTGCTCCTGGGTAGGAAGAATCAACATTGTGAAAATGGCCATAGTTCCAGAATTGTTATGCATATTTAATGCAGTCTCTCTCAAAGCACCATCAATGAACCTCAGATCTAAAGAAAATATTCTTAAAATTTATTTGGAATCAGAAAAGACCTAGAATAGTAAAGGCAGTCTTGGACTACAAAGGCAAGGCAGGATGCATTATAATTCCTGACTTAAAATTACATTACAAAGCTACTATGATAAAATCAGAATGGTACTGGCAAAAATATTTTAAAAAGACCCAAGGATCAATGGAACAAATTAGAAGATGCAAATACATCTACAAACACACTTAGACATCTTATTATTGATGAGTAGGCCAAACATATTCACTGGAAAAAGGGCAACTTCAACAAATGGTGCTGGAAAAACTGGTTCTCCACATGCTGAGAAATAAAACTAGACCCAGGTATACTGCTGTGCACTACACATTTTCACAATGTTGATTATTCCTACCCAGGAGCAAGGAATACCTTTTGATTTTTTGAAATTCTCTTGATCTCTCTTTTTATTTATTTATTTTATTTATTTTTTATTTTATTGAAGTACAAATATCAGTCAGACAGTTTTAAGACAACTTAACAAGACATTCAATAAATTAATACATTGCAAACTGTTTTCATACTGTTTTGGTATCGTACAAGGTGCATACATGATATTATACTTACAGACATTATTATAGCACATGTCTCTTATCAGTAAATGAAGAGTGCAGCTGTTTACTTATCTTATTTTTTATACCTGAATTATATAAAAAGTTCAAAAATTATTTTCCTAGTGGATGAACATAGTACTAGAACCCGACATAATATCCTGCCCAATCACCATTAGTGCACATCTTGCCTCTCATAGGATTATGTAGAAGCACAGTGTTATCTATCCCAACTGTACTGTCTATACACACATATCATGATTTTTTCTCTTTCTATACCCCTTCCTTTGTCTACACCTGTCAAAGGTGGGCACTGCATTGTCATTCAACTAACTTAGGTGCTTGAACTCGACAACACAATCCAACACAGTCCAGCATTCAACAACCATAGTGAGTTATTCAAAGAAGTTGTCGACCATAGCCATTTACAGCTCAGCTTAATATTATGGCCCCGCGATGTATACTTCATTTTTATACTTTTCTGCTGGATGGTTAAGACCTAGATAGAGCAAGACTTATATACCAACACAGGTACTTTATGTTTCTTATGTGGTCAGTGAAGTACCCTTAGGGTTTATCTTGTAGTCCTGTACATTATTCTGTAGATCCTTTGTCTGTGTCATCCATGTGGATGAGTCACGGCCAATGCTTGACCAGTTTGCTCTCTGTGAGAGCCTGAGAGAAAGTTTTCTCTCCATGTGACTCTCCCCAGGCACAATATAAAACTTCAATCACTTTCCTCTGTGGCTCCATAATCTCCTTGTTCAGAAAATTTGGAGCTCACCTAAGTTTCATGATGTTGCAGTACAGGTTCTCCTATGTTCTAAGTCTTTGCTGACCTTGAAAGGCTAGGGCCAAAATGTTGGCTGGCCTTGTGGCTCTTCTACTTCTCCAACTCTGATTTGTGGATAAAGGTTGTTAACCATCCAGAAGAAAAGCTGATTAGTATCCTGAGCATATGCCATTCACTTTGCCTTATCTGACTCAATTGATTTTAGTTGTTATTGTACGTTTCCTTTTGTATTTCTGCTTTTTGCTTCTTATACTAGGGAGACTATACGATATTTACACATGTAAATTTCACTTATGAGTATATGTTCAAGTGGCATCCACTTCAGTATAAATGCTTCAAACTTATCATTCTTAATAGCTGAGTAATACTCCATTATATAGAAATACCACATCTTTTTCAACATCTTTGTTGTTTCCAAGATTTTGCTATCACACAGTGCGCTGCTATAAACATAGGTACACATATATCACTGTGATACAATGTTTTCAGATCCTTTGGGAAAATTCCCAGTAGGGGGATAGCCGACTTGAATGGGATTTCTAGTCCTACTGTTTTGAGGAGTCTCCACAGTGACCTCCACAATGGTTGTACCAGTCTACATTCCCACCAGCAGTGTAGAAGTGTTCCCTTTTCTCCACAACCTCTCCAACATCTGTTGTTGGTTGATTTCCTTATGATAGCCATTCTTTCTGGAGTGAGATGGTATCTCAGTGTTGTTTTTATTTGCATTTCACGAATGGCTAGCGATGTGGAGCATTTTTTCATATATTTATTGGCTTCTTTAATTTCGTCCTCTGAGAAGTGTGTATTCATTTCAGATGCCCATTTCTGAATTGGGTCTTTATAAATTCTAGACAGTAGTCCTTTGTCTGATTGCTTATTAGTTAGGATTTTTTCAAAGTTTGTGGGTTGTCTTTTCACTCTGTTGACAATTTCTTTTGACATGCAGAAGCTTCTTAAGAAGAGTTGATCCCAGTTGTTGATTCTTTCAAGTGCTTCCTGTGTGAATAGATGTTTGCTCATGAACTCTTTACCTACCCCTATGTCTAAAAGAGTTCCTCCTACTTTCTCTTCCAGGAGATTGAGTGTTTCTGTTTTAATGTTTAGAGCTTTAATCCATCTTGACTTTAATTTAGTGCATGGTGATAGAGCTGGGTCAAGTTTTAATTTTTGGCATGTAGAAAGCCATGTTTTCCAGCACCATTTGTTAAAGAGGTTATCTTTCTTCCAGTGAGCTTGTGTAGCCCCTTTGTCGAAGATAAGCTGGCTGAGTGTTTTCATAGATGCCTCTGCATCTTCTAATCTATTCCACTGATCCTCAGGTCTATTTTGTTGCCAATACCATGTTGATTTTATCACAGTGGCTTTGTAGTATAATTTCAAATCAGGAATTGGGATGCCTCCTGCCTTGCCTTTATTGGCCAAGATTGCCTTTGCTATTCTAGGTCGTTTGTGGTTCCAAATAAATTTTAGGATTGATTTCTCTGTATCTGGGAGGTATGTTGGTGGCAGTTTGATAGGGATTGCATTAAATCTGTACAGCAATTTTGGGAGTATGGCCATCTTCACGATGTTGGTTCTTCCTATCCAGGAGCATGGAATATCTTTTCATTTTCTGAAATCCTCTATAATCTCTTTTCTTAGGCTGTTGTAATTTTCTGTGAAAAGATCTTTGACTTCCTTGGTTAAGGGAATCCCAAGATATTTCATTTTCCGCAGTGCTATTGTAAAGGGTATTGTTTCTATTGTTTCTCTTTCAATGTGCTTGTTATCTGTGTAGAGGAATGCTATTGACTTTTGAGTATTGATTTTGTATCCTGCTATGCTACTGAATTTCTGTATCAGTTCTAGCAGTTTCTTGGTGGAATTTTTGGGGTCTTCCAAGTAAAGTATCATGTCATTTGCAAATAGTGATAATTTAACTTCTTCTTTTCCTATTCTTATTCCCTTTATTTCTCCCTCTTTTCTAATGGCTGTTGCTAACGATTTCAAGACTATATTGAATAGGAGGGGTGATAGAGGACATCCTTGTCTTGTGCCTGATTTAAGAGTAAAAGATTTCAGTCTTTCCCCATTTAGGATTATATGAACTTTTGGGTTGTCATAAATGGCTTTTATCAAGTTGAGATAGAGTCCTTCTATTCCAATTTTCTGTAGGACCTTGAACATGAATGAGTGTTGGACTTTGTCAAAGACTTTCTCTGCATCAATTGAGATGATCATGTGATTTTTAGATTTCAGTCTATTAATATAGTGTATTACATTTATAGATTTTTGAATATTGAACCATCCTTGCATCCCTGGGATGAATCCTACCTGGTCATGGTGTATGATCTTCTTGATGATTAGCTGTATTCTATTTGCCAGGATTTTGTTGAGTGTTTTTGCATCTATGTTCATGAGGGAGATTGGCCTGTAGTTCTCGTTTTTGTTTGTGTCTTTCCCTGGTTTTGGAATCAGTATTATACTTGCCTCCAGAAATGATTTCGGGAGGACTTTTTCCTTTTCAACTTCATTGAAGAGTTTTTGGAGTGTGGGAATTATATCTTCTATAAATTTCTTGTAGAATTCAGCTGTGAATCCATTAGGACCTGGACTTTGTCAGTAGGCTTTTTATTGCATTTCATATTTCTTTGGGTGTTATCGGCTTATTGAGAGTCGTAATATCTTCTTGATTCAGTTTTGGTAATTTGTACCTTTCGAGGAATCTGTCCATTTCTTCTGTGTCTTTTATTCTGTGAGCATAAAGATTCTCGAAGTAACTATTGATAATCTTCTGAATTTCCAGTGCGTCTGTGGTGATTTCACCCTTTTCATTCCTTATCGCTTGTACTTGAATTTTTTTTTTTTTTTTTTTTTTTTTTTTTTTTTTTTTTTT